>BQNB010105748.1:0-23537 GCA_026074375.1 Tanacetum coccineum | reverse complement strand
GCCTTGATGTGTTGTTTTGGTCTTGGTATGCCGCGGATAAGAAAGAAGAACAAGGAACCATGTGATGAATTTTTAAACTATAAATAAAGTAGATATTTATGTGAGGTGCTTGTAAGAAGCTTAGGGATGAAGGATCTTATTCATTTAGGTGCTTGTTTGCAATATAGAACTTTAAAATTGGTTAAAATGAGAAAAAGGTGTATACGGGTACATTTAGGGCTCATTAGGGTTTGGGTTAAGTTTTCTAGCTTGTAATTCATGTACATTTGATTAATAGTGATAGATTACTGTTAATAAGAGTTATATTAAGGATTATAATCAAAAGTTGATTGGTGGTTTAGGTTAAAATGGGTAGAAAATAAGTAAACGGGTCAAAAGTTCCAATTAGGGCATAATTAGGGTTTTCTAGGTTTATTTCTTGTATAATTGAAGTAAGATGATAAAATGATGATGGAATATGATTGAGAATGTTGTAAATTAAGTTATTACAATTTATTTGAGTGTTGGTTTGGGTTTACAATGGATAAAAATTAAGAAACGGGTCATGGTTTAGAAACTAGCTCGGTTTTAGGGTTTAGGGTTTTGAATTGACATGTTATGATGATTGCTTGACATATATGAAGATAGGATTGCCATAGATAGGTTGCGTGAGTCCGTTAACTTTAGTTATGCAAGAAATGTTGCACATTGAGATATTAGCAAAGTAAGTAATGTAATAAAGCGAAAAATTTCCCTGGAAAAAGGTTAGTTAATATATAATAGATAGATTGTACATTGCATCTTAATAGATGGATATTTACATTGATGAAAATTGCGGGTTGTTATATATAAATCGCCTGAAAATTTACGTATAAATCGCCCACTATTATACGTATAAATCGCCTAAAGAATACACGTGTATAATTCGCCCCTATGTATAAATCGCCAAATACACTTCGAAACTTAAAAACTAAAAATCTTAAAAAGACTTACTTTTTGAAGTTTTTACCTGGTTTTTCTTGTACTTCTTACGTATCTAAGACTATTAGAACCTTAAAAACACGAACTTTAACGTTTTTGACACAAAAAAATTGAAATCAAGATTCTTGGTATAAAATTCTTGTTCGAACCAAAAAGACTTAAAAAGACTCAAAAAGACGGAATTTTTGATGGCTTTTCAAAGATTTTCTTGTACAACTAGCCTATACTAAGATAAATGAAAAAGAAAAATGAAAGCTTTATGGTTTTTAAACCCTCAAAAGGTGAAAACCTCTTGAGAATTTCGAACCAAAGACACGAGTAAAAAAAGGTGAAAAACACACACAAAACTTTCATAAATACCCCATGGCTCTTGATACCAATTATAGAATATCTTAACACACACAAGGTATGGATACGATATAAGGTTTAGAGAGAGAAAGAGAGGTGGTTAGATGAACACTTAGAGAGAGAAAGTAAGAAAGAAAATGGTCGATTACTATGTGAAACAAATGAACAACCAACACCCTTTCCATAGCATGGAAATGGTTTAAATACTCCTACATAGGCCGGTCATATTTCTTTGTCCACGGGATTTCCATGGGCTTTTCCTAAGCTAGCCTATTAAGGTTCCAAATATTACTATACGAGCTATCTAATGATATTAATAGAAGTGACCGATACTTTTGTATTCCTAACATGGTGGCTCAATAACAGGTAAAGGGTGTCTAAACCTCTTCCTAACGGTAACCCGGTTACAACCGCCAGTAAGACAAGGAGTATGTATGGTGCTAGTAACAGTAGCAGGAGTAACATGAACATGTGCAGGCATACCAGGGGTAGCAGCAATCTCTATAGGTGAAATGTGTATAGGAGATAATGATAGTGAATCAGATGATGATGAACGTGCCATAACACTTGCTCTCCATCGAGCAACAACAGTCTCTTGTACATCTAGTGATGAAGGTATCCTTGAAGACTCAGACTCATAATCCAGATCATAATCATAAAATGGAGAAACACCAGGTGCAAATGGTGCATGCTCGAGAGATGCTAGATCCTTAGATAGATGAGTCTCAGTGTCTGAATGAATGGCTAAGTCAAGCACGCCAGCAGGTAAAGCGATAATAGCCACCTCCACCTCTAAAGTAACAGGTGGAACAATAGGGATGATAATATGATTGTCATCAGGAATGATAGCTGTCTTTGTCTTCGTATCATAATCAAGTAAAATAAAGAGAGAAATGGATGATCCGATGCTCTCCTCGGACGAATCAGCGGAGATGGAAATAACAGGAGCAACCATAACAATGCACGAGCAAAAGTTTATATAAATCTCTTTATATGAAACCATACATGATGCGCTCAAGGTAACGGTAAACGTAATGCAAAATAAATATGCACTCATGGCAATATGAACATACTTAAGGAAAATAATACTTATGTAAAATACTATAGATACATAACAATTTCATATATATGAGGCACAATAAAGCACATATAGGAAAAGATAAAATTAGGTAAGGATCACGTAATGGTTATAGTCTAGGCCTAAAATGCAATCCTAGTTCTCTATAACCTTGTGTTAGGAATCGAGAAAATACTCAGTCATACCTAAAATACGTAGCTTGTAGGTCTTAGATAGTTTTTGGAACATTAAATAGATAAATAGGCTAAATCCCATGGAAAGCCCATGATAAGGTCCATGGCCGGCCACATGTAGATGTATAAGTACCCTTTCTATAGCTTGGAGATGGTGTTGGTTGGTTTTATTTTCTAATATAGTTCTTAATCTAATAATCTCTCTTTACTTTCTCTCACTAGAAACCTTCCTCCTATTCCTTTATCTCTCTAGTTTCTTATTGATAGGTTAAGTAGTAAGATTATCACATATTCTACAATTGGCATCAAGAGCCATAGGGTGATTTAGAAGGTTTTGTGTGCGTTTTGTTTGGTTGTTTTTCTTGGAGTCGTTTGGTTTAAAACCATAAACTTTAAATTTTTATGCTTCTATCATCTAAGTCTTAGGTAGTTGTACAAGAAAAACTTTGAAAAACATCAAAAAAATTCTATCTTTTTGAAGGTTTTTGGTTCAAAAGGCTTTTTGTACTCAAGATCTTGATTTTAATTATTTTGTGTTAAAAACCATAAAATTTGTGTTTTTAAGGTTCTAATAGGTTAAGGATAGTAAGTTGTACAAGAAAAATCGAGTAAAAACATCAAAAAGTGAGTCTTTAAGTGTTTTGAAAAAGTTGAGTTTTGAATTCCTACTAGGCGAATTATACGGTTCTATTGGGCGAAGTATACAGGTGAAGTATACAGGCGAAGTATACGGGCGATTTATACAGGCAAATTTTACATTCCTCTAGGAGAAGTATACATGTGAATTATACATTCCTCTAGGAGAAGTATACAAGCGAATTATACATTCCTCTAGGAGAAGTATACCAATTTTCCATTGGGAGAAGTATAACATTTGCTTGAGAGAAGTATACTGACGTGATGTCGTTGTATGGTATATTTAAGATGATTCAAGTTTTAAATTTATATTTTGCCGACTAAACAAAAAACAACACTTTAACGGGCAGAGTACCCGATCGGTAGTAGTTACGTGGTAAGTAGGGTGTCGAACACTTGAAGCGAGGTTAAATCTATTAATTTAATTAATATCTTGGTTATCTAATCTATGTTAATTCTATTCTATTCTAAACCTATGTTAAAGCTATGTCAGTCTAAATCCTAATTCTAGCATGAAAGGGGGATTTTCAGCCTAAGAGACTAGCACGGTTTAGTTGGTGTCTATAATCAATTCAAGGCACTTTAACCCACGCAGGCTAATTAAAAAAAGATGAAAGTGCAGTCGAACCTTATATAAGAAAACTGTATTAACCATTATTAATCCGATTAGAACGTTGGTTTGTTTATTTATTGCAATGATTTCTTCTCTCAAGGTGGCATATCATTCGTAAGACTTAGGCGTTACATCATCCTAAGACCTAGATACAATAAATATGTCACAACTAAAGCATCCGCATAAAGCATCCTTATTTGCTGATTATAATCTATCTTAGGGATTAAGGCAATGGTGATCTTGTTAAACCCTAGCTCATAGAGACTTTACCCACTCACCGCTTAATGGAAATTTATACGCTAGTAGTCCACTTGTCCAACTATCCAATGGAATCAGAACATTACTTGTTGAATTATCTAGGTCACCTGCTAGTCAACACATTCAATAAACCATTGGCAATAACCAATTAACTAGTTAAGCCCGAAGCGTATCCTAGACACAGACTTAGAAGGACAATATTTGTGTAACTATGATTCTAGATGTATAGATTACTATATGGAGAGCTATCCTAGACTCTAGATCTGCCTAGTCTACTTTACTAGATCTAGTTGAATGATAGGTCGCATACAAAAGCGCATAAACAAGTATAAATTGACAAACATAAACAACCACTCAACGATAAATCAAGAAATAAAGATAAACAAATACCAAACATTCATCTTCATAAAAATGGATAATACCCGAAGGTATTAGCCTCCAAACGTCATAATAAATACAAGAGCAATTATTTAGCCAATGGAAACTAACTGAGTTACCGAATGATACCAAAAACTAAACGATTACTAAAGTATAAAGAATTACACGTTGTCTCCTATTTAATTGAAGACGTTGCTCGACCTCTTCTGCTCTTTTTATCCTCTAAAAATCGTCTTTTGTAGTTTAGGTATCGAGAATATGATTTAGCACACCTAAAACTCATTTTTGAGTTTTCTATTTATAAGGTCTGGAAGTCGGTTGGATACGGCGTATCCAAGAGTTAGATACGGCGTATTGGGGATTTCTTGGAGTAGGGACCACGCTTGATATCTTCCAAAATATTATATTCATTCCATATCTTGAATACGACGTATTGATTCTCTCTGGATACGGCGTATTCATCTTTATTCCTCTATGGTCTTTGGTGAGTGCAGGCACGGATATGCCGTATCTTCCTTGATGGATATGGCATATTGGTCTTCAGAATAGTAATCTTTAAAATATCATCATTTAAGCTCTAGAATGCGCGTCTTTTGCTAACTTTCACCAATTACTCCATAATTACTGCAATTCTCAATTATAAACGATTAAGTAACAATTCTTTGCAATAACTATACAAAATGGGTTAATAACATTGGATAAATGATGCTATAAAATAGACGTTATTTGATGTCATCAAATATCTCCCCACTTGAATCCTACTTGTCCTCAAGTAGATTTTAGAAGTTTATAAAAATGTA
Source organism: Tanacetum coccineum (assembly GCA_026074375.1). Taxonomy (NCBI): domain Eukaryota; kingdom Viridiplantae; phylum Streptophyta; class Magnoliopsida; order Asterales; family Asteraceae; genus Tanacetum; species Tanacetum coccineum. Next base: position 18,293 of record BQNB010105748.1, on the reverse strand, counting down.
TCCCTAAGGATATTTTTCGTTAAAGCACTTTTTCGATCTATTACAAGTACACAACCAAACACCTCACGAAATAGGAAGATGAAAACACTCAAATCACTCAACTAATCTATCTATGTTAGTAACATTTACTAATTCCATTCAAAAAGCTGGTCGTGATGAGTATTCTATCATAAGCTTGGCAAGGATACACATCTCCACCACTAAAGCCAAGGAGTAACAAGTTATATATAAGGTAAAAATGGACCTTTTTTTTTGTATGGAAAGGCGTACGTTGATCCAATTCTAACAATCTATCACCCGCAGTAACCCTCCAACAAGCAGCTGAAGCACACTTACATGGCCGTAAACACACGGAAATAGACATGTTGTTCGATCCACAAGAATCCTCATTCGAATTTAACCAACGGTTATGATGAAGAATGATATAGGGTATGAACCTTCTAACTTTCACCAAAATTCGTAAACCAACGAGGCACTAATACATTCATCATGGCTGTAACAACGAAAATAGAATGCACGCTCGAATCAATTCCTCATACGCAGAAAAACTAGCGGCTAATCATTGGAGAGAGGGAAGTAAACTGTTGTTAAAATAAAAATAAAAAACAAATAGATTAAGACTTAAGATACAAGTTGCTAGACATTTTTTCCCGACCGTTACCATGATAAAGACACAACTATTTATAACGTCTTGATTACAGATGAAAAACAACAACCTAAGTTGGGCGTTTCTCTGAAACTATCGAACTTCCAATCATCCAAAACAGTAAATCTCTACAAGGTAATGGCGATATCTACCTCTTTGTAACAATACTTTACATCGTTTGATTTTTTTGTGTATCAACAAGAAAAAAATAATAATCGTAACCTTCGTTGAGTAATTTCCCTTCGGTAATGCTCTTTGCGAAACGATTATCTTCAAACTTTCTTTCTCTCTTTTTGTATTTTTTCTCATTTTTTCTTTTTTTTGGCTAACTATTCTTTAAATCTCGATGTAGTTTCACCATCTTCATGATCATAATAATTTCGGATAATTTCTTTGATAGTTCCTTCATTCTTCAGATTCACCAATAATTCTGACGGTAGTAAAATCACATGAGTTTTGACTACTAATATACATTCCCATTAACCGATTGAAACTTTAATCAAAAGGCCATCATGGACCAAGATCGGCTCAGCCTAAGGGCCTTGAGCCAGAGGTCATACTGATCCTGTCCTTAATCTAACAGGGTAGGTTAAGGTGTAAGGGTGTAACGAAACAAATAGTTGGTGTAATTCCTAAAGGATTGGCTCTACGGGTTGTTCTAATGGATCATCACTCTAAAGATGAGAGTGGAAAAGGGTTTAAACGGGAGGTTAACTAACCGATGTAGTTAATTAATAAGCAACATGTAAAGGCAATTTGGGTGTAATCCTAAAATTTACCAATTTAAACAAGTTACTCCATCTAAATCCATAGTACTCATCACCGTGGTCTCGAGTGATATACCAAGCCAAGTTCTAAATTCTACAACATCACCGGCACACTCATATTTTATAGAATTTGGGTAAACATTTGGAAATGGAAAGGCTAAATCCTCATAATATCTAACAAGGGTTATTGTGTGCGGGTTATGTATCAAGTAATTTCACAAAGTTAGCTGAAAAAATTTAATTTGAGCATAATTAAAAGCATTTTTAATGTGAAAATTGTACAAGTTAAACATTCTAGAATTCCATCCCTCCACAAAATTATACAATCATCCTCGTTGTATATATAAAACCATTAAATACAATAATTTAAAAAGAATTAGAATGAGAAACTCCCCTGATATTCGCTTGGTAGATTCTCCAAGTTGCGTTTATGAGCGAGATTGTGTGCTGGAAAAGCGTCTGAATCCTAGCACGAACAACACACACATAGAATTCCAGAAAATATGCATTCCACCAACTTCGTCGATATTTCTTTCATGAGGTCCTGTAAAAAATATAGGAAAAACAGGTGCATTCCTATCTTGGTATCTACGGTTAATTTAAACTAAACTAAACAAACTAATTACGGGTCAGTCTGGTGAATACGGCGTATCAGGTTAGTGAATACGCCGCATTGCCAGAACTGAAAATAATGTTTTTAAAGTGCAATAAAATAAAGACTGATAACGTCTAAACATTCAATATGTCGTATGGTATGGGGCGGATACGCCGTATTGATGTCTGGGAAGACAGACTCGATAACAAAATTAAATAACAATCCGGGTTGTCTCTCGGGAAGCACTTTTATTTACAGTGAAGTCTTTAAGTTAGACTTTTCTTCAGCTTCCACACATTTGGTGCGCGTTACCTTCCATCATTCGTCCTTTTTATGAAAAATATCTTGATAGATTTTGGACATATTATCTTCATTTCTCTCCCAAATATCATATTCATAACTTCTTATAGCAATATATTCTTCATTGGGTCCAAGCGAGTATTGAATGGCTTCAAACTTTTCTACTTTGCACCTTCTTTTGTTAGGTAGCTCATTGATAGAATTTGATGCATTGCTATATTTGCGCTTTGTTAGACTTTGTTTTTCAATCTCCCGTACTTTGTAGGCTTTGAAGAATGAATCAGTATCAATGTTGGACGGGTTTTCATATTTAGATTTCTTCAATTCATCACTGCTCAAAATACTGTTATCCACATATCTCTTATTCCAATTTCCATTTATCTAAGCGTGAAATATCACCTTTTGAGTCCTTCCATCCACTTTCTTATGGTTTTTGAATGATGTATTTATGTTTGACAAGAATTCAAGTGGATCAATCCCCCAGTTTTCTCCTTCGTCCAACATTTCTTCTTCTCTATCGTATGATTCGGGATAGAATCTACATAATAATTTTTCAACAAGTTCCTCCCAAGTGGTGACTTCCTTACTAATCCACCATTCTTTAGCATCATCGGCCAATGAGAGAGGAAACACTTTCATTCGTAATTGATGGGAATTTACGCCAGGAACCTAAAAATCAAATCAAGCATTTTAAGTACCTTTACAATGTGATCCACCACGTCTTCATTGTACGTTCCATGATATATGTTCTTTATTAATTCCACCAAAAATTCCTTGCTGAGTTTTGTTAGGAATTATTACAAACAAACTTAAGTCTGGTAGTTATAGAGTTAAGTCTGGTAGACATAGTTAAGTCTGTCAGAACTAAGTTAAGTCTGGCAGTACTATAGTTAGTACTGGCCTTGTCTAGTTAAGTTTGTTTATGTAACAGAATAGATATAATAGTTATCTTAGAGATATCTTAGGATATATCTTAGAAAAGGATATGCATTATCCTTTCACACGTTTGTAAAGCCCATTAGGGTTTCCTTGGTGTATAAAAGGAACCCTACGACATAGTGTTCTTATGGCATCCAAAACATAATAGATTCAATGCAATAACGAGTTAGTTTTTACAATTGTTTCATCTTAGTACTGTGTTAAGATTCCGCGTTAGCACATAGTATTTATGTCATAGTCTCTTTATAGTTGATTTGGATTTATTCAAGTTAGCTATTGGCTTACAAAGGCTAATCAGATCCCTAGACTTGCTACCAACAAGTGGTATCAGAAGCCTTCTAAAGGGACTCTGAATAAGAAGAATCCAAGTACAACAACAATCACTTTCAGATCTAGAAAAATATTCCCAAACTACTAATGATGATACTCTCCAACATCTTAGTGTGATGAAGCATCATTACCATGAAGAATGCATCAGGACAATGGTACAGCAACCAATAAACCTAAAACCAACAACAAAACAATCACTCCTTACAAAACCACTATTTTAAATATCACGACTTCCTAATTCTAAAGTTCACCTTATCTAAAGAGCGAGGAGTATGATATATGGGCTTTATGGGATGGATCATTACTTGATTATATTGTTAATGATGTTTGGAAGGGAATTTCAGATGGAAATTCATAGAAGAGCAATCTCAACTATAGAAAAGATTGGGAGTTGTTAGAATACTTCCACCCAGTATCTGCTGCAAAATTTTCATCGCTGTTGAATAGGAAAGGAAAGCAAGAACCCATTTACTTTGGCATTCCCAGGGAACATTGAGAGTTTCATGGAATGGCCGATTGCAAAAGAATTTGGGAAGCCATAAGTACTAGGTTTGGTGGTACTGTAAATTCAAAGAAGATGCAGAAAGCTGTTTTAAAACAACAGTTTGAAGCATTTACTATATCAAGTTTAGAAGGGTTAGAAAAGGGTTATGACAGGTTCCAACAACTTCTTTCACAGTTGGAAGCCCATGGTGGCTGAAGTATTCAACCTGAGGATGCAAATCACAAGTTTCTTAGATCTTTGCCCCCAGCTTGGTCAAATGTGGCAATGACAATGAGAACCAAACCAGATGTTGACACTTTGTATATGATGACTTGTATAATAACCTTAGAGTTTTTGAGCAAGAATCACACGTACTCACAAATTATCTGCATGTGCTCAAAAATAAAAAAACAATTGCTTTTATTTTCACCACAGGCAGAGCAGCATAACAAAGGTTAAATCTGGTTATACTGGTACCTACATTACTTGTACTCTTACTTCTTTCAAAACAATTTTCAAGAATGAGAAAGTTCTGCTGTTTTGCTGTTGAAGTTATATTTTCATTTCGATTGCCAACAATCTGAAGATTTGGACTTGCTCCATGAAGACCTAGAACAGATTGATGATATAGACATTGAAGAGATGGACATAAACTGGCAAATAGCAATGATTGTTATTCGAATGAAGAAGTTCAACAAAAATACTGGAAGGAGAGTCCGGATTGATGGAAACAAACCCGTTGGTTTTGACAAAAAGAAGCTTGAATGTTTCAAATGTCACAACACTGGTCATTTTGCTAGAGAATGCCCATCCAATAGGACAAATGATGGAAAGAAGAGAGACTCCTTTTATCAAGATCAAGGAGCTGGAAAGAAAGAGAAAAATCAGAACTGTTTGCTGACTATAGAAGATGTTGTTGTCAATTGTGGAGAATATACAATAGAGAAAGAAGAGTCAAATCATGCACTCATGGCAATCAGCTCAAATACTACGGTATCATTATGTTCTAAAACTTGCATTGATTCATATAATAAGCTTAAGACATTGTGTGATGAACAAATGAATCAGTTAGGTGAACAAGAAGCAAAAATACTTGCCTATACTCTAGCTGTTAAGAAATTAGAAGCTCAAATTGTTACTTTTCAAAAGCAGCAGCAGCAATTATCTCTATGAACAGCTTACATTCAAGAAAATGAATATATGCAAAAGATGAAAAGCTTAAAAAGATTATAGCGAATAGGACTGAAAGCTCTAAAAGAAAGGAACAATTGCAAAAACAGTCGATTATGAATCTTCTTCTAAAAACCTTTAGAAATTAGTTGATTCAGGTATGACTTCAAATAGTAAAGTTGGCTTAGGATATGAAATACAATCAAACAAAGAGGTTTTAAGCTATGAGGGAAGAATGAATCGTTTACTCGTGTTTCAGTGTACAGAAAAGATTTTCTTAACTAACTTTATACAATAGATTTTCATAGATGATATTTCAAAGAGTCCAATCATTAACTGAGGGACAATACTCCTAAACAACGAGAGGGAAATTGATAATTCTTTAATTTGTTTATGGTAAAAAGGGACCTAAAAGACTAAAATTAGTGAGACTTATCAAATGACCAACTCCACTGAGCATTTCTACCTGTTATCAAATAACAGTGAAAGGATTCTTTTAGAATCCCTCTGTGCACTTCTTATGAGTCTGAAATCAGAAAGTATAAGCGTACCTAATGAGATGTCTGCGTCTAAGTCAGTTATCACTAATGAAAAAGTTGTGTCTGAATCAAAAGAAGTTGAACCTAGTTGTGCAACACACGTAAAAACTCCTAGGCAACAAATGAAAAATCAAGGGACATCTGAAGTTAAAGGAAAGAATTAGAATAAAATGATGGAAAGAGAACTAGGAGAAGGTTACTCTTTCATCAAGAAAAAGTGTTTTGTTTGTGGCAGCCTAAGTCATTTGATCAAAGATTGTGACTATTATGAAAAGAAAATGGCAAGAGAGGCTGAGTTTAAGAAACAAAGGGTTTTTAATACTGGTAACAGGGTGGCAAAACCAGTATGGACTAATGCAAACAGGGTTAATCATGCTAATCAATTTGTTCCTAGATCAGTACAACTGAATGCTGGTAGGCCAAACATTAATTCTGTTAGGCCTAATATTAATACTGGTAGGACAAATGTTAATTCTGTTAGGCCTAATATTAATTATGTTAGGCAAAATGTTAATTCTGTCAGGACTAATATTAATACTGTTAGATCCAAACAACCAGTACCTACCAATAACACAAACAGTTTTAGTCCTGTAAGACCCCAGGTGAATAAGTTTAATCAAAGAAGTCATTTTTCAAAATCACATTCACCTGTGAGAAGACCCATTGTTAGATACGATTATTAAAAAACGAAATTTTTAAAAAATAGCAGAATGACTCTTTTTATGTCTGAAAAATGGAAAAATTGGGGCACTGCTGTTAAGACCTCAGCGGGTTATAATTGGAGAAAAACAAGACGAAACTCCAATTATAATAGTGGATCCAATTTTGTTAGAACTGTAAATGTTAAAGGACCACAAGGCAGACCCAAGCCTGAAAAGGCCTGGGTCCCTAAGAGAAACTAATTTCTCTTTTACATTGTGCAGGGATCATCCACTCAAGCACATGGAGGCAGGAGGTATATTTGATAGTGGATGCTTAGGGCACATGACTGGTAACAAGGATCACATGGATGATTTTGAAGAATACAAGGGGGATTGTTTACCTTGGAGGTAGAAAAGGCTACATAAATGGTAAAGACAGGATAAGGTTGGTAATTTAGATTTTGCTGTGTTGTCTTCTGGTAAAGAACTTGGGCATGTTTAATATTTTCTCAATATCAACAATATGTGATAAAGAGGAAGCACAAAGGTTCTTTTTTACTAAGACTGAATGTCTTGTTGTGTCTCTGATTTAAGGATTCCTGATGAAAATCAGATCTTCTTAAGGTCCCTATGAAAAAACAATATGTACAGTTTTGATATGAAGACACCTGGTCTCACAAAAGATTATGCTTGTTTAATTGCAAAAGCCACATCTGATGAATCTAAATTGTGGCACAGGAGGTTAGGTCATATAAATTTTACACACCACGCTAACAAATTTTGTGTAGGGAAACGCTTGTGTTAGAGGTCTATCTTGTTCTCGTTTTCAGGTCACTCCCAAGACTTCACACCTAAATGCTGTGAAGAGAATCTTTAAGTACCTTAAGGGCAAACCCAATTTGGGCTTATGGTATCCTAGAGAATCGTCTTTTGACCTGGAAGCTTTCTCAGACGGTGACTATACTAGGGCTAATCTTGACAGGAAATCCACAACTGGTGGTTGTCAATTTCTTGGAAGCAGATTAATTTCTTGGTAATGCAAGAAACAAACCATAGTGGCTACCTCTACAACAGAAGCTGAATATGTAGCTGCTGCAAGCTGATGTGGACAAGTGTTATGGATTCAGAATCAAATGTTGGACTATGGTTCTAATTTTATGAATACCAAAATCCACATTGATAATGAAAGCACAATATGCATTGTGAAGAATCCGGTGTATCACTCCAAGACAAAGCACATAGAGATCAGACACCACTTTATACGAGATTCTTTTGAAAAGAAGCTCATTAGGGTAGAGAAAATTCACACAGACTTCAATGTAGCTGACCTATTGACCAAAGCTTTTGATGGACCAAGGTTTCATTTCTTAGTGATTAATATTGGTATGATAAATCCATAGCTACATTTAAGGGGAGGATTAAATGTATAGTTTGTAAATTTAGTCATACTAGATAGTAGACTTAATTATGATAGGTTATATTAATTCTAGTAGTCATAGACCTAGTTGTAATAAGTGTTTTCAAGTCATTTTGTAGTATATTTTATGTGTGGCTTAACATTTTCAGGTTATACTTGGATTGTATGGAGGATTGGAGCGTGGATTAAAGTTGCACTAAAGTTGTGAAAAAGTTAATTCTGGTATTGTCATTATTAATTCTGGTAGTTTACTAGTTAATACTGGTAAGCTTATTGTTAGTTCTGACAATATATTGTTAATACTAGTTGACCAGACTTAAATCTAGTAGGCCAATATCAATACTGGTAACTAGTCATTAGTACTGTTTGGTCTCACAACTTTGACTTTTCTCTAAATATAACCGTTAGAGCAATTTGCGGGGATATTTAAGCGAATAATGATACAAAATTGGATATTTACTGTTTTATCTCACCTACAATAGTTTTCTTCATTAAAAAGAGCCTATTTTCTCGGAGGGATAATTGAAATTCATTATTTTTCGCATATAAAGTCAATTAGCAGTTCCAATCAGTACTAAGTTACCAAAACGCGTCAAACCCAGTTGATAATCACCAACAATCACAACCTCGTTACTACAATTTCAAAAGAATGGCTTCACTGAAATACTGCGACAAGCATAACCAAGTGGGATTCTTAAAGAAACCTGAAGAAAGTGCAGGGTTTGCAGAGATAGTAGATTTCTTAAAAGGCTCGCATATCAGGTATGCCTTGACTCACAATCCTACTATCCATGATTCCCTAGTCAAACAGTTTTGGCAGACTGCAACTGCCTCAACTCTTGCTGATGGGACTCTAGAACTAAGAGCAACCATAGATACTCTTGAGTATACAATCACTGAGGCATCTGTTCGAAGTAAGCTTCAATTAGCTGATGCTTCAGGGATTTCTATGTTGCCAAATACTGAGATTTTTGAGGGAATGGGGAATATGGGGTATCCAACTGATGGTTCTTTTACTTTTTGGAAAAGCTTTTTCACACCCCAATGGCGATTTTTTGTCCATCATATTTTACACTGCATAAGCCCTAAAAGTGGTGGATGGGATCAATTTGGTAGCAATATTGCAACTGCTTTGATTTGTCTTTCCACTGGCAGGGTTTATAACTTTTCAAAATTGATTTTTGATGGAATGGTGGCTAATTTGAAAAGTAAAACTAAGTTTTTGATGTACCCTCGCTTTTTACAAATGATTTTGGAAATACAAACTGAAAGCAAACACCCTTATTTGGCTGTGGCCTTGACCAAAAAGATTTTTGGAAACATGAAAAGGGGTTTTAGGGGGGTACCAAGACCTTTATTGCCTGCTATGTTGCCTGTTGTTGCTCAAAATGCAGGTCAAGCAGATCAAGCTGGAACTCAATCTCAACCATCATCCTCTACAGTTCCACCACCACCTACATCTCAACCTGCACCAACTGAATCCACCACCATTCCACCTACACCTATTGAACCAACATCTGTACCTTCATCACCTTCTCTTGCACTGAACTGAACAAATAGAGCACCCCTTGAGCAACCATAACTGAACACCACCATCTTTATAGCAAGGAATCTGACATTCCACAAACCCAAGCTCATACTCATACTCATGAGGCAGAAACAGGGCACATGTTAGTAGATGATATTTTTCAACTGGTTCCACAGTTAATGTCCAGGATTGACAGCTTGGAAAAAGATCTCAAGCAGACTAAGCAGACTATGGAGAATGCAATAGTGAAGTTGGTGAGAAAATGTTGAGAAATTGGAAAAGGTCTGTCAAGAGCAGAACGTATTGGTTTCACTGATTCAGAAGATGAGGGTGCTAAAAATTCTTCCAAACATGGGAGGAATTTACAAAAAGATGAATCAGAAGTTTTTGAGACTCCCAAAAACAGGAAAATCTTCATGAGAGATAAGATATTAGTCTCAAGGTTAGAAGCAGCTGATAACTCTAGCTGAAGTTCTTAGTCAAAATCAAGACCAAATAGGGAGAAATGTTAAGACTGGAGTAAGGAGGAGACTGGATGCTGAAGATGTTAGTACTGGTTTCGAAGATGTTAGTACTGGTTTCACAGATATTAAGTCTGCTAGTGAAAAAGTTAGTTCTGGTGGTGAACATGTTAGTGCTAGTCAAAGAGAAGGAAAGGCAGTACTTGAAGAGACTCCTCAGACCAAAAGAACAAAGAAACAAATCAGAGAAGAGCAGGCTAGTTTGGCAGAAATAGCAAGGATACAAGCTGAGGAAGAGGCTGAAAATGCAAGGAGAGAAGAACTAAAAAGACAGGATGAATTGGCTGCAAAAAGATTGCAAGAGGAGTTAGAGTTGTCTGAAGCTCAAAAGAAAAGAATGGCTCAAGTGCAAGAGGCTGCTCAGTTTTATACAAAAGAAGATTGGGACACAATTCGGGCTAAATTGGAAGCAAATGCAGATCTGGTCAAAGAGATTGCAGGAGAAGATGTATCTGAGGCTGATTATGCTCAGAGAATGATGGGTTTGATAAGTCAGAGAAGAAAACTAATTGCAGAGCAAAAGGCAAAAGCTCAAAGAGATAAACCAATGACTCAGGCTCAGCAAAGACAGTATATGGCCACTTATTTGAAGAATCAGGGTGGATGGAAATTGGCTCAGATAAAGAAGCTTACAGATGAAGAACTTAAAGTAAAATTTAAGTATTTGATGAGAAGCATGGAAAGGTTTGTGCCTATGGACACATAGAAAGAGAGTAGGAAAAGAACTGGTGAAGAGCTTCAAATAGAATCTTCTAAGAAGCTAAAGTCTGACACAAGAGAGGATGTTTCTGTTCCTAAAGAGAAAGATAAAGAGTCAGTAAATAGAGAAGGAGGGAAGTTGAGATAAATAGCTATTTTAGATATACTAAAAGAAAATCTTTGGAAATGAAAGGATTGCAGAGGAAGTATGAATCTGGCACTGAGGAGGATGTTGAAGCCTACATGGAGGAAAGAGTGGATGAACCATCTTCAGAAGAGTTTCCAATGAGTTCAATTCCACAAGGACCAGCACCTGCAAAGATAGTTAAATGGCAGATTATCAAGACTGGAAAGAGAGGTGCTTATCAGATCATCAAGGAAGATAACACAGATGTGGTATATGTGAACTTTCAAGGATTATTGAATGATTTAACAAGAGATGATCTCAAGGAGTTGTATAGGGCTGATGATGTTTGAAGTATGGAAGATCAACAAGCCTGAAGAAGAATTTGAAAGGGTTTTATGGGGGGGTCTAAAGACTATGTTTGATCCACCATCTGAAGAGGATGCTGTTTGGAGTTTAACACATCAGCAAAAGGTACTCAGTTGGAGATATTTTCATAGTTGTGCTGTTCATTGTTTAACTTTGGAGGCTGCACACATTTATATGCTGACTGAAGTCAAGTATCCATTACCATCTAGAGTTTGTCAAGCTATGCTTGAAAAGAGACTTATAGGAGATAGAAAAGATGAAGTGTGCTATCAACTCTTGAAGTTAATTGAGAAACAAGCTCAGCAGCAATAAATTTGTAAATGTTTGAAAGAATTTTCAGAGCTGTGGTATATAGATAGAGAGCTGTTTATGTAAAATGGAGTTGAGAAGAGATAACACTTGGTGGAGGTGCTATGCACTAACACAACAAATGGTTATCAGTCCACCATGTCTAACAGACATAAGGACTGGCTAGTCCAAAGCAAACGGCTTTGGTAAAGACTTCTCAAATCCGTTTATGGCTGACAATTTGCCAAAAATTGTATGGTTATCAACTCACCATATCTATGTTTGTAAAGAGTTGGCTAGCCCACAAGGTTATGGCTTGTGGTAAAGGCTGTGGAAAATCCATTTATATGGTTGACAGTTTACCAAAAACTGGATGGTACTCAACTTACCAATGATTTAAGTTCCAAAAGTTGAACTGGTTACTAGTCCACCAAGGTGATGTATTGATGGATTCCACTAAAGGATTAGCATAGCCCAAGATGCAATACGGTTACTTGTTAAAGGCTAATCAAATCCGTTGATAGCTAATGTATTGCTAAAAATCATATGGTATTTCAACTCACCATGTTTCATGTACTAAGAGTTGAAATGGTTATCAATGTACCATGGTTTAGAAACTAAACATTAGCTACTCTAGAGTTAATGGCTAACTGGTAAAGAGACATCAAATCTATTAAATTTTCAATGATTCACCTCTCACAGGAGTTAACACACCTGGAAGTGATGAGAATAGACTGAAACTTTATGATTTGATGTACATATAGTCAATGTTGTTGCTTATTCAAGTGTTGCTGAAAAGATTTGATGCTGCAAATATCCTTAGTGATGATTTCAAGAGTTGCTGATAGAAGTCAAGAACCTGTTTATACAGGAAAATCATCATGTTGAAGTTCAAGAATAATTCCAAAGATAATGCTTACAAAATCCTCAAGAAGCTTATAATGAAGACACTCAAAGAAACTTGAAGATCACAAGTGAAGTTCAAGTTAGGGGAGGATTGTTAGGAATTATTGTAAACAGACTTAAGTCTGGTAGTTATAGAGTTAAGTCTGGTAGACATAGTTAAGTCTGCCAGTACTAAGTTAAGTCTGGCAGTACTATAGTTAGTACTGGCCTTGTCTAGTTAAGTCTGTTTATGTAACAGAATAGTTATAATAGTTATCTTAGAGATATCTTAGGAGATATCTTAGGAAAGGATATGCATTATCCTTTCACACGTTTGTAAAGCCCATTAGGGTTTCCTTGGTGTATAAAAGGAACCCTATGGCACAATGTTTAGTATGAGATTGAAATAGAATTCTAATAGAAATTAATAGCAAATAGCAAAGTTTTACATTGTGTTCTTCTTAGTACTTGTGTTAAGATTCTGCATTAGCACATAGTATTCATAGTCATTGTCTCTCATATAGTTGATTTGGATTTATTCAAGTTAGTTATTGTCTTACAAAAGGCTAAAACAGATCCAAGACTTTGGACCTACAAGCTGTTTTGACCATTTTATTTTTCCTTGGATTAGCATTGTCCAAAGTACCTTTCATTATTTTTTCAGAATTTTCCAAATTAGTTTAGTATTTTTAATTAATTTTTTAGATTAAAACAGTTTTTAATTCATAATAAATAAAATAAAAGTCTAAAAAATATATTTCTTTTTTCTAAAATTATTTTTAATCATTTAGGATTGTTAAAAATTAAATTTGCATTTTTAGGGTTAAATTTGTAGAATTTAGGTTTTTAAAGAACGGGATTAGGATCCCGTTATCGTTTTTCGTGTTTTTAGCTTTAATTGCTTTAATTTTAGGTTTGCCTTTACCTGTTTTTGTATTTTATTTATAGAAATAGATTCCAAATCAAATATTGATCATTCAAACACGCAATCACGAACTTAACCACGATTTTCAATTCACGCCTCGTCGAGAAATGACCCGGGAAGGTTTTTTTTAGGGTTTTGCTTTGGTTAAAAGCAATTTTCCTTCTTTAAAAGCCTTACGGAATACTTACTCTCTCTTCTTAATTGATATTTAGTTATATATATATATTACTTATATATTATATATAGCTAAAAACACAAATCAATTTTTGGCGCCGCTGCCGGGGAGGTTGTAAAACAATCATTGTGTATGTTTGAAGATTAGTGTTTGAAGACCCTTCCCCATGAAGTTATCGCTTTCATTTGTGAATATATTTTTTTGATCAAGTAATCAAAAATTCCAAAAAAAATTGAAAAACCAACAAAAACGACTGTTGTGTCACTTGTGAATTCGGCTCATCTTTAGATTACAAACTATAAGAGAGGTATAAGGAGGGTTGATCCTACGAACTTCGACCCGAAAGGAGAAGGCTTTTAATAGCTTCGCGCTTACCTGCTCCTCCGCTTCTTTGTGCTTTTTCTAGAGAGCTACCGTACACTTGTTTGATTATCGGTTACAAAAATATTTTTCTTTTTTTTTATTTTCTCTTATTTTGTTCTTAGTGTATGCAAACTCGCTCTTCGTCAAAATTCGTTGGTGAACCTTCTACGAATCCTACTTTTTCGATTCCAAAACGTCGTAATCGTAGATGTTCTATACAAAGAGTCGAACCTTTTTCTCTTATAGAAAATCCCGTAGTTACGATGGCCGATTAATGTACTATTGAGCAATTACTCCAAGCACCCACCGAGGGTTACGGAGATGTGATTGTTATTCTCGCTATTCTTGTGGAGAATTATGAGCTTAAACATGGTCTTCTAAATCTTGTAACTTCAAAACCATTTTACGGATTTGAGAAAGAAGATCCTTGAAGAAACATGTAATCTAATGATCTACCAAGAACAAGAGAGAGAGATGTGGGTTGTGATGTTTAGTGAGAGAAATTATATGGAATGGATGAAGTGTTATTACTATGTGGAAAACATGGGAAAAATGAAACAACCAACCTCTCTCCAAGGCTAGGAGAGGGCTTATATAGTTACATGATGGCCGGCCCATGGGCTATGATGGGCTTCACATGGGCCTTGTTTTGATAAACGATTAACTGGTTCGTTATGAGATAAAAAGGTTTTGAGATAAAAAGTAAAGGTTGGTTATAAGACAAAGGGGTTTAGTAACGGTAATTGAAGAATCTTGTTGTGTGTAAAGACGAACACTTGTACAATAAGACAAACTTGTACAAATATAATAAGGTGTCGAATTGACTATGTCGTGGCCGTGTACTTGATGTGCGCTGCATTAAGAATTTTATTTATGCTAAAGAGTGAGTTATTGTTGTGCATTCTAGCTATTAGAGGTGAGTTCATCGTTTCCCCTATTTTTACTGTTTTTCTGATAGGGGAAATGAATAACCAAAATGGTTTTTTGAACTATTTTGAATTGAACTGTGATGCGAAATTTATTTTGTTTTGGGACAAGATATGTTCTTATGACTGCTATTTGAATATTTATATGTCGCAAATGATTGTTTGGATCGGATGGGTAACGATAAGACCTAGATATTTGTCTGTGATTATTGAGTGGATAGGAATGGCCTACCCTAGTTTGTGGTGTGGTCTTGCCCGAATTTAGTGCTTTAGCTTGGTAGGAGGCCCTTTTTTTTTATTATTTTTTTTTTGTTTTTTAGTGCGTAAGTGACAATATGGTGAATGATTAGCGAGCATGCTATGTGGATTGATTGCATATATATTTCACTGTCGTATGGCACTATTGTCCACTGTTTTGAAATATAACACAGCTTTGAGATTAAGGTCAAACCTATGAGACTCACCAACATTAATTGTTGATGTGTGTCGAGTATCCATTTTTCAGGTGTGTAAATCAAAAAGGTATAGTAATGTAATTGGAAGAGCAAATATGTAAAACCCAAAGGGGACTGGGTCGAGATCGGTTTGAATTTTTGTCATCAAGTTTAACTTGGTAAAATTTATGTAAACCCAATTTCATTCTTGTATAGTTAAAAAGTGTATTTGATGTGTTCACAATGTTTAAATATATAGACGGAAAATACCAGATAATTATATGAAACACCACAGGGTAATAAGTATAACCCACGTATGTTGTATAGATCTTTTTAGGCAAGACCAAGTCGTTATCCACAGTGATTTGGGAGTAGTGGATCAAATAATCTAAAAAGAAAATAGACTTTAACGAATTTTGAAAAATAACTTTAATTTAACCAATGATAATAGAGGATGACTACTTCGGATAGTTCAAAAATAAACTTAAAAAGTGTTGGAAAATGATTTGACTTCAAAAGATGGGGCATAATTTATAAAAAGGACTTCCCGTCATAAAACGATTTTCATCACAAACTAAACTTGTTTAAAAACCCAAGACTTATATTTAGTTAACCAGACCAAATTTGTCCACATCAAATATATTTAGATTATTAGTATATCAAGAGCTTATTTTGTTTAACAATTTAACGAAGTGGTTTTCTCGGCACAAATGTGTGAGAGTTGTGGTAGGGATGACGATAAAGACTCAAGGGACAAATCTTTAAAACCACATAGATAATAATGGGTCTTTTGACCTAGAACCGATATATTATATAACATTCAAGTTGATAAGCAAAACTGACAAAAAGATAAGATAAATAAGGATCGCAACATAACTTGAGATTAAAGTAGATCAAGATCATACCCACACTATTCCATATCATAACATCATTGGAGTAGTCATGAGAGATTTAACCTCTCATGGCTAGGGAGTTCATAACAAAAGTAGACTTAACATAAACTTCCATTATTTCAATAACTGAGTTGACAACCATCTTCATTCTTGATCGTTAGATCTTTATTCTTCAAAGGTAGTGGTGTTTTTTAGTGTTTTTATGGATGAGGAACAAAAGGATTGGTGTGTGTGTGTGAAGAAGAAGATTTGTAGAATGAGAGAGGAGTGATTTGAGAGTGTAATTTTGTCCTCTATTTATAGACTGATTTTGGGTGAAAAGTGCGGCGCACACAAGAAATTATGCGGCGCACTTAGTGATTAAATGCGATAGTATTAAATGCTTATTGAAGAAGTGCGGCGCACTAAGTAATATGTGCGGCGTACTTAGTGTGTTAATGCATTTGCATTAACGTCTTCATTTATTTCTTCTCATCAGATGGAAAGTGCGGCGCACTTAGATATAAGTGTGGCGGTTTTCGGCTATATAGGTAAGTGCGGCATACAATAGTGGAGTGCGGCGCACATCTTGTACTTTTAGCTTGAAATCTTTTCTTCTCTTTATATTTGTCTTTCAAAGTGCGTTATTTCTTTAGTTTTAGTTAGTAGTGTCTTCAAGTGAACCTGCAAGCAATTTAAACTATTAAGTATCGAAAGTTCATGAGAAATGATAAAATATATACAAATAACGCCATAGAAAACATGAATAATTTAGGCGTTATCAAATCCATCCACACTTAGCTTATTGCTTGCCCTCAAGCAATCGAAGCGAGAAAATAAAATCATTTATCGTGACGTGGAGAAAATTGGATTTTATAAGAGATTGCACATTAGGTAACTTTTCAGGCATAGACATATAACATAGCACTCGCATAGGAATAGTTTTTTTTTAATTCACTCAGCCACTCAGGTAGGGTTGTATATTTGTAAGACACTCAATTTGCACAGACATAATCTAGACAACTACCATAGGCTTGTACTTATCACATAAACCTGACCGAAGGACGGAACTTGGTACTAGGGAGGATACAATCTTCACATGCCGAAACATAAGCCTTTATTTCATTGAACTACTATAACACACATATATATAACTTTTTTTTCATTTTTTTCATACCAAATATGATAACTAAGGCTTGGCACATAACTTCTTCATTTAACTTTGGTATTTCAGCAACTTTGCGCTAAAGGGAGTGCTCGCAGGGACTTGCGGAATTCATAATATGCAGTAGATTAGGCTTCGGTCTAGTAAATGATGATTAAGCACAAGTTCTAGAGCTTCTAAATTACCGGCTCTCTCAAATATAATTATCAACCAATATCAATGTTTCAGAAAAGGCGACAAAGACCATACATATACATCCGTAACGACGGAATAGACACATATGACTGCATTCAAACCTTAACTCGAACAAGCTAAAGGCATCAATTATCTTGGGTATCAAAGGTGGATACTCGAATATTCTAAAGGTTTAAAATTCTCACAACTTAGTAGACTGGGTTGTGCTAGCTATAATGTCAATCTGGTTGGATTTGCCTTACTAAGAACATTTTATATATTTTGAAAGCATATATCTATTAAGATTTTTTTTAAATATGAGTTGGAAACTTTTTTTTTGGCAAGGCAAACGTGGAGGGATATGATTAATTTTCCTATTTGGCTCCCCTCCACACTTAAGTTGAAGATTGCCCTCAATGTGATAACTGATAATAGAGATAAAATAGGGAAAATTAAGGAAAACGATACTTTCCGGGGCATAGAGAAATGTATGGATGCAGTAGAGCTATCCTTGAGCATACTTCATAATTTTTCATATTCTTAAGCTAACATACCTGCATAAAAGTAAACACACAAAAAGAAAATATTTTTGTTGTTTTTTTAGAAAAACTAAATAAAGGATATTAGTAGAAGAATGGAGGAGGGACTCCTCCACACTTAAGTGAAGCACGGGTTGCCTCCCAAGAAGCGTTTAATTTTTAGAGAGTCGTTAGCTAGACTCGTATTCTTTTGGGAAAAAGGGAGTTACTGCTTCCCTTGAGTCATTATAATTTTCTTCTTCATGATATAGTTTGAGGCGATGGCCATTTACTATGAACGTCTTTCCATCTTTTCCATAGAGTTTAACATATCCGGATGGATATTGATATTTCACTATATATGGTCCTAACCATCGAGATCTAAGTTTTGGTTGTTTAAATTTGTACTTCGAGTGAAAGTGTAACATTTCTCATTTTCGTGTCATTGTACGACTCTATTAATGATCACTATTTATTTTAGTCCGATACGCGTTTACTT
>BQNB010105747.1:0-17570 GCA_026074375.1 Tanacetum coccineum | reverse complement strand
TTTCCGAGGGCGAACAAAAGTTACAAATTAATAATGAGTCTGATTACAATTCATTTTCCCACCACACTTAAGTTGAGCATTATGCGTAATTAGAAAATAACTTAAAAGTGGGACAAACGGGAAAAATAAATATAAGAAAAACGAGACTTCCCGGGGCTCATAAGTGCTTAGTTGAATTCTGAAAGAAACGGCGCTAAACGAACGCCAAGCATGTGTATTCTACCACATGTAATATACTGATCCAAATATATCACACCCCAAGTGATAAGATGCCAACCACCAATCCAAGCTCCACCTGTTTTATTTAATCTGCAAAATAAACTAAACTACAAAAAACCGTAAAATATAAAGCGCACTTTCGTAGGCACCACGATTGCATTTAGCGTATGCAACAAGCCTTTAAACCCCTCGGTGGCACGAGTGGACGAGTTATAGTCTCGTGAGGGTTTCTAGCGAACACACCCACAAAGTTTAAAACAAATTTTTTTATATATATATTTTTATTTTTTTTGTTTAAAACTTTTTATTTATTTAGTAAAACAAGCACGCATAAAACATTACGAAAGAAAAAATAGAATAGAAAGGAAAATATAATTACTAGTAGTATTCAAACATTCATAACACATACGAAAGAAAAAACAAAGGCGAAAATAAAATCTTTTTGGATTTTTAGATTTAAGGAAAACATATAAGGTTTAAAACCTTTAACAACATAATCACAAAACAAATATTTTTGGGTTTTATGTTTTTTTAGCACACAATAATTATATAAGGTAAATAAAAAAATTTATATGTATTTTTATTTTATATTTTTTATTACTTTTTCGATATTTATTTTAGTTTTTTTAATAATTTTTTTTTCAGACCAGAAGTGTGTCGCACTTCATAGAAAGTGCGGCGTACATCGTATTTTTTTTATTATTATTTTTCAAAAATCTAAACTTGGCTCGCGGCAAAAATTATACAGAAGTGCGTCGCACAACAATGTATGTGCGGCGGTTTTATTACAACAGAAAATATTTATTTTATTTTTTGTATTTTTTTTACACTTATTAGTTAAGAACACATATATAAACATATGCAAACACATAAATAAACAAACACAAAACACACCAAATAAACAAAAGGAAATACGAAAACTCTTTTTTTAAGATTTTATAGTTTTAACATTTTTATGCTTTTTTTTAATAAGCACGCACAGAAAAACATTCAAACATACAATATGCAAACACAAAATAAAACACATTACAAGCACTGACCTTGGCGGTTACAGTTGAAGCATGTGCGACAAAGCCCTCTAGGTGCATGGTAGGAGTCGCAAGTGGTACACTTGGTCCAAGCACCTGTATTCTCTCTTCCTATAGGGTTTGCAGTCATAGCAAAAGCATTTCCAGTTCTAGTCCTCTTATTATCATCCCTACCATTCTTATCCTTGCTAGGTTCCCTCACATTTTCTCTTTTCTCAACCTTCTTAATTTATCCATTCCTAACACCTGTACAGTCATACAAACCAAACAGAAATCTGCACAGCCTTCTGCATAGTATTTGGCTCCGTCACTGCCACCATCCCACAGATCTGTAAAGGAAGGCCATACACGTATCTCTCAATCTTCCTACTTTATGGGGTCACAAAATGTGGAACTAACTTAGCCAGCTCATGAAACCTATCAGTATACGCAGCATGGCCAGCCCTAACCTGTTAGGTAATTATTTTCAAAACATAGATTAGTTTAATTTTTGAATTAAATCCTATGATATTTAGGAAGAGAGATCATTGTCCCACATAGACTTAATGAACTGAAATCAACATGGGTTAATAAGTGTCTTTAATTTGTTGTAGAACCCTTTAAAAATAGAACTATCTGACCTTGTTAAGGGTTGTAGCCAATATGGATAGATCCACACAAACTACAGGAGAAACAATGACTATAAACACTATAAGTTATGCGGAAACTAACTTATAATGCTAAGAAGAACAATGAATATTGATAACTAAACTTTTGTATTAATCTGCTAAAACGATTACAGATTACTAACTATGAGATATGAGATTGTATATGAGATCTATGTCTTCTCTAATGCCGTAGGGTTCCTTTTATAGACGAAAGATAAACCCTAACAAACTTACAAAACGCGTAAAAGATAATGCATATCTTTTCCTATAATATCTCATGCATATCTCTTAAACGGTACTAACTATTTTATACTATCAGTACTAACTATTTTGTACTGTCAGTACTAATTACAACTATCGGTACTAACTAATATAACTAACGGTACTAAGTCAGGAATGCATAATTCCCAACAATCCTCCCCTAAACATGATTGTTGAACTTGTTTAACTTCATGTTTCTTCAGTTTATTCTTCTTAAGCTCTTGGAGGATGTATCCAAACACTTTGTCAAATCTTGATCTTGATCTTTAATAATTTTTTATATCTTCAGCTATCCATCTTTCAATTCATCGAACTTGTCTTTTCAGCAACACAGCAACATCCAACTCAGTTGGCTTTATAGTTTTTGGAAAACTACCAGCCATTAACGGATTTGGTATTCCTTTACCAGTAGCCGTTTGCTCTGGGATAGCCAATTCTTCATTGTAAACAACAAGGTGAATTGATTACCTTGTAGTTTTGAGTAAACTACCAACTATCAACGGATTTGACTTGTCTTTACCAAAAGCCGTTTACTTTGGACTATCCAATGCTTCATTCCATAAATGGTTGCATTGATAACGCATATAGATTTTTAGGCAAACTATCAGCTATCAACAGATTTGATTAGTCTTTACCAGGAACTGTTTGATCCTGGACTAGCCAACTCTTAACCATGAAGCAAGGTGAGTTGAAAACCCTACAATTTTTGGTAAATTGTCAACCATAAATGGATTTGAGAAGTCTTTACCACAAGCCGTTTGCTTATGGACTAGCCAGTTCTTATGCCTGTTAAGCATGGTGAACTGATGACCATTTGTTGTGTGGTCTTAGAACCAACACTCAAAGATCCTTTTCATCTCTCTCAGAGTCTCTAGGTTCTAACTCTGCAATCTGCTTCTTGACAAATCTAATCAGTTCCAAAGCCATAGTACTGTCTTCTTTAGTTTCTAACTTCAACTTAAGCAATTGTGACAGCACTTCCTTTTTCAAAGGATACTTATTCTCTACAAGCATATGAATGACTATTCCTTCATCAGTCATTATAGTGTGTATCCCTGAAGAACTATGTAGCTTCCAGCTTACTATCTTCCAATTTTGCTGTGCATTCCAAAACACTCTTTCTCTTTGATTGAACATGATATCAATCTCTCTAAAGTAATTTTGTAAATCCTCATGTGTCCTCATCTTGGTATCTAGGTTATCACAAGTTGATAAATAGCAAGATGCCATCTGCTATCAAGTGTTGAAAGGCACTGCATCAAATGTACTAAAGTATCTCTTTGTCCTCTTACTTCTATCACCAACATTAAATATAAACATCTTCTATCTCTTACAGTCTTATCAACTGTTGTTGGTTGTATATACGGGGGGTGGGTGGGGGGGGGGGGGGGGGGGGGGAGGGGGGGGGGGGGGGAGGGGGGGGGGGGGGGGGAGGGGGTGGGGGGGGGGTGGGGAGGGTGGGGTGGTTTGGGTTTTGGGGGTTTGGTGTAGGATTTTTGGTTGGGGTGGTTTGGGGGGGGGTGGGGTTAATGTGTTGTAGATGCGGGGAGGATGATGTAGGTTGATTGAAGCATACTTACAAGTAAGTATCTCTACGTGTAGCACTAGAATAGAGCTAGATCGAGTATCTTACACAAAACCTCAGTATGATAAACACTGAAGACGATAGAAGAGTTTTATCTTCATGTGGTTGATAAAGTCAAAGACAAAGTACGCACCCACACCAGATCTCCATTCTAATTATAGGATACTTCTTGTCAATATATCTCCTAATCCACTTTCCATTATCCTCAACAGAAACTATATTAAACACAATCTTAACTCTTCATCATCTTTTTAGAAGTGAACTTCCTTTCTAGATTTTTCTTCCTTATACCAAGCTTTTCTTTTTTTCTAGTTCCTTCTTCTTCTTTAATTTCTCCCTTAATACTGTCATCTTTCTTTACTCTCTTCTTAGAAGCATCGATAACTTGTTCATTCATCTCCTTGATTACTTTTTCATTTTTAGCAGAACCAATAGCAATAAAACTATTATCAGACCTTTTTATCTCGTCATACAAGCTTTTATTTCATCAAAACCCTTGGTCTTCAGACAAAATGCTTTCTTGCTCAACATGCTTCAAATAAAGTCATCATTTGTTCCTAAGCTGATTTTCTTGAAGGCGTTTTATTACTGACAGCTATAGATCTTTGTTGAGCAAGAAATCTTCTTTGGCAGCAATGGGTCATAAGAAATTTTGGCTCTCTGGCTCAATAGTATACATTTCACTCCCTTCCTCTTTAAGTTTTTTCAGCAAGTACTTGATAGCATTATGTCTTGCCTGAAAGAAATCATATTCATTAGAGAATGCAGCCTTTGTAGCTTCTTCCTCAGCTAACTTTTTCACTTCTTCTTCTGCTTCCCAATCCTCTTGCACCATTATGGCCACCTCTTCATCCCTAGCAAGCTGCTTAAATTTCTTTTCAGCTTTAGTAATATCTTCTAAATCAGTATCAGATTCATCTTCCTCTTCAATCACCTTTTTGCCTTTATCTTTTGGGTCAATCTTAGGAAGAGGCTTTAATGTTAAGAATGATCTTGTTGAAGTAGGCCTAGGTCTCTTAGTCTCCTCAACATCCTTAAGCTCTACTCCTTTTTCTTTTTCTTTGAGCTTCTCCTTGTTTTGACTCATTATGATAAGGACTTGTGCAATGGTCTCATCATTACCAAATATTGTTAGAGTAGTTGTTATTAGAGCTGTTTGAGTAGCACTTCTTCCTTCATTTTGATCAACAATACCTTCATCTGGTCTATTGGTACTAACTTCTTCCTTATTAGTACTAACTTTTGGCTTGTTAGTACCTTCATCTGGTTTGTCGGTACTATCTTCAGGCTTGTCAGTACTAACTTTTGGTTGAGCAGTATTAAGTGGATCTTCAGTACTAACTCCCTTTTCTGCACTTTCCTTCTCTTCATGCACCATATAGCTTGTCCTCCCCATATCTTGAGCATCCTCAGTCTCTATATAGTTTATTGTATCATCATCAAGCTCATCAAAAGCTGGATCTTTATGGACTGTAGGTTCAGCTTTGGCAGGTTTCCTCCCCTGTTTGGATACAGACTCCTTTTGCATCCACTGTTTCTTTAAGGATTTCTTTCCTGCCAATCTTTGCTTCATGGATACACTCTTCATCCAAGCTTTGTGGTGTGTGATAACAGGTTTGGATTTGTTCTTAAGCTTCTTGATATGTGCCAAAAAGTGTGTGTGCAACAAATGCAGTACTATCTTTGCCCAACGGTATTAACTTTCCTGTCGGTACTAACTTTAATCAACCAAAGAGAACAAGTCTGGCAGCACAGTTCTTCAGTACCATATAAATATCTTTCCAATGACTCTCAAAAACCAAAAAAACTCCATGCAATTATCATATGGTCAAGGATTCTTTGCATACTAAACCCAATCATAAAACTGTACAACAAACCATATTGCCTCCCATAGCTATAGCATGTTTATGATTGAACATCCAAAGTAGGTTAACTACCAAGAACTGGAACCTGCTAACAACAAATGCCCTGTGGATAGAAGATCAGTCAACATTTTCATCAGTGGTATCTTTTAGCACCTGGAAAAGTTTTTCTTCTCAATAAGCAGCCCTAATGAATGGTGCCTAATTGCAATATCTTTGTTTTTGGAGTGAAAACTGGATTCATACAAGGCCTAAAGTACTCTCATTATCAATGTAATCTTATGTGTTCATGAAATTGAACCCATAGTCTAGACATTTGATTTGAATCCACAAAACTTGCCCACACCAATTTTGCAGCAATCAACATATGCAGCCTCTGTAGTAGAAGTAGCCACAATTGTCTTCTTTTTGCATTGCCATGAAATAAGTCTCCTACCAAGAAATTGACAACCTCCTGTTTTGGAATTTCCTGTCAATATTTGCGCTCAATATAGTCACTATCTGATAGGCTTCTAGGTCAAATTATAGACACACTAGATACCAAAAAGGCCCAGTTTTGGGTTGCCCTTTTAGATACCGCAGAATTCTCTACACAGCATTTAGATGGGAGGTACTTGGAGACCTGAAACCTGAACAATCAGCAGACGTAAACATAATATCAGTCCTAGACTAAGGCTTCGTGGTCACATTGGTGTACTAACAGCCTTTATCAGGCAAAATCAAACTACTTTAGGGATTTTTCTGCAACAACTTCTCATGACTTATAAAAAACCATCCTTTTTCTGTTTGAACTTTGAAATCCAGAAAGTAAAGGTGAGCTCTCCCATAGAACTCATCTAAAATCTACTCTTCATTAATGGCTTAAATTCATCACACCAAGATCTCTTTGTATAACCAAAAATAATATCATCCAGAACATAAACTGTGTACAAACAAGATATCATTTTTGTCCTTCTTAATGAAAAGAGTCCTGTCAATAGTTCCCTCATCTGTATCCACTCCTTCACAACAAGAAAAGTAGATAAAGTAGCATACCAGGCTCTGGGAGCTTGGTGTAAGCCATAGAGAGCTTTTACTACTTTGTAGACCTTTTTAGGATACTTAGGATCTACAAAACCTGGAGGTTGAGACACATAACCCTCATTAATTTTGCCATACATGAAGGCACTTTTCACATCCATCTGATAGACTATGAATCCCATGTAAGAAGCAAAGGCAGAAAAAGATCCTAATGGCTTCATCTAGCCACAGGAGCAAAAACCTCATCATAATCTATCCCTTCCTCTTGCCTATGTCCCTGAGCAACCAACCTTGCCTTATTTCTAACCACAACACCTCTTTCATCCTTCTTATTTCTGTAAACCCATTTTGTTCCAATTGCCTTCTTCCCATAAGGCAAATCTATAAGAATCTAAACTTTCTGAATCTTGAATTGCAGCCGTTCTTTCTGCATAGCATCAACCCAAATTTCATCTTCAAGTGCTTCAGATATATTCTTGGGTCATTTTGAGACAAGAAAAAGCAAATAAACAAAGCTGGAAGTCCCTTATGGATTATTTCATCCACTGTTTTTAGAATAATAACTTACAAAAGCATGGCTACAGAACTTTTGGTCACTTTGCTCCTTGTTTGAACAGCGAGTTTGGATCTTCAAGAATTAGAGTCCGAAAGGATGGAATAAGTTAATCCTTGATGTGGGAATAGGACTAACATTCACAACAATTTCTAAATTTGTGAAGTCAGCCACTGCACCCTCATCATCATAAGATGCATTGGTAAAAATACCATCAGTTGGGATGGACAAACATATCACAAGAGTAGGTAAATTCATAATCATCTTGTCTTATCAGTGAAGATAGACAACCATAAGACTAGGCAGTACTAACTGGTGTTGGCTAAGCATTATTACTGTGTTAGTACTGCTAGCTTTAGCGTTCCTGCTTGAAGAAGCAAATCCTTAGTATCTTGGGCAAACACCTTTCTAAGAGCTTCAGCTGCATCATTAGCCTCATTTTCTTGTCTTTTAAGCCTTTCAAGCTCATCCAAAAAGACTTGATCCTCATGATCTACTGGCTTCTCATTTGTCTTTAAATCAGGATTTTTGTTAGGTTCTTCACCTGGATTCTTTGCTTTTGAGTGCTTGACTGTTGAAGTATAAGAAGACCATATTGGCAGTACAAAGTAGTCTTGAGCAGATTCAACCTCTATTTCAGAATTTCCTGCATCAATATTATCTTCTGTACCTACACTATGATTAGCTTCTTTTGGACCTGCATGTTTGTTAGCTTGATTCTCTGATCTTACAGGTTGATAATTCATTGAATCAGTTAAATAATCAAGATCAAACAAGCCAAGTTGGTCCCTTCCCTGCAACATTGCTTTGTTTTTCTAAAAAAGGTTTATGTGCAGGTTTTCTTTAACTCTCTTGTTTCTAAATTTATACCAATAAAAGCTTGCTTAGAAGAGAATACCCTACTAAAAATCCTTCATCTGATTTCCCATCAAACTTCCCAGGTGGTCAATGGTATTCAAGATGTCACATGCACCCAAGGTCTTATATAGCTTATGATTGGTATTTGAACCAGTTATAATTCATAAGGAATTATTTGAGGCATGGATCACTAATACCTATTAACTACATAACAAGCAGTACTAACTGCTTCAGCCCAAAAAGTGTTAGGTAAAAATGAATCTGCTAGCATAGTTCTAGCAGCCTCAATAAGGGTCTTGTTCTTTCTTTCAGCAACTCCATTTTGTTGTGGAGTTCTGGCATTACTGTATTCCCTCTTGATCCCTTTTAACCTACAGAATTCAATAAAATCCCTATTCTTAAATTTTGTACCATTATCACATCTAATAATTTTAACTTTTTGATTTAATTGGTTCTAAATTTGTCTTATAAAGTCTTTAAGGATTCCACTAGTTTCATCCTTATTCTTAAGAAGAGAACACCCAACTAAACCTGCTAAAGATCAATCAGTGATAACCAGGCAATGATGTCTTATGATTTAAGCGTCCTACAGATTAGGGTCCAAATAAATCAATATGGGGCATAAATTCAGTAAGGGCTAACTAATAGAGCTCACTTATTTTGGCACTTATTAGGAGGCCTTGTTCTGCTTTCCTTTCTGGACAAGCAACCACAAGTGTGTCATTTTGAAAAAATCTTTGAAGGTAAACCTCTTACAAGGTTTCCCTTCACAGATTGTTTAAGTTTTTAAAGTAACATACCCAACCTCCTATGCCAATTTTGTTAGATTCATCAATTTGTGGTCTCTCAATCAAACGGCTAAACCTCTAGATGTGAACGATGTTCCTAAATTGAAACTGTACTATTGTTTGTCTAGGGATTCTAAGTAATACTGATTTTTCATTAGTAACATAAAGTCAGGATACAACACAAGATATTCAGTGTCTGTGAACTAGAACCTTGTTCTTCTTGTCACTAATTTGTGACATAGAAAAAGATTTGAAATGTTGGTATTCTTTCACAAAGCACACATCCTCAAAATCTAACTTTCTTGTATTTTTATTTTACTTACCATTATGCAACCTTTACTTCCTCCAAAAGCAACAGGCCACATTAAAAGTCTTGATATTCGAACAAAGAAGTCTTTGATTTCCATTCATGTGCCTAGAAACATCCACTAACAATAATCCCTTTTCTGTAAAGTTCTGTGGATAATCCTATCACATTAGAATAAGAGAGATTAGTTTCTCTTAGGGACCCAATCCTTTTTGGGCTTGGGTCTGCCTAGTGGATCTTTGAAAGGAACACAATTTCTAGAACTTGATCCACCATTGTATTTGCAGACTTTGTTCTAGTAATGTATTTTATGTCTCCAAAATATGTTCTCAACCATCAAGACCACAATATTAAAACTAACAAAACCTTATCCTTGTTTCATTTTATTCGAACCCCAAACGCACCTTTTTATTTATTTTGTTTCCAAAAATCAATTTCTACGACAATCAACTTGTAGAACTAACATCTATGCATCAATATAAACCCAAAAGGACAAACGAAATTTAAATTTGGAAACTTACAAGAAAATCTACCCAAAATGTAAGGAGATTGACACGAACCGGACAAGCCAAACGTTGTTTAAAAGAATACCCGTACACTAGAATCAACCCAATATATCACCAACCTTCATGTTTCTTGATCAAAGTTGAAAAACTAATATATTTGTGTGTTGTAGAGCTCGGACGAACCAACAAAGGAAGAGAAGAGAGAAGATTTTTTTTGTGAAAATGAACTATGTGTTTTTAAAATGAGAATAAGGATATTTTAAGTGTACCAACCATGGACACAATTGCTAAAATCATGCCTTGTTGTCCCCTATGAGTGTAGAACCAGACAATTGTACCAGGAGAGGCTTCGGGGTGTCGTTTTTGTGTCGGGATCACTTAAATGCTCGTAAAACTCAACCGTAAATTATTCCTCAAAGCTACTTAGCATTTTTATTCACTTTAAAAATACTTTTCTAATAACTTAGAATATTTACTTGACATATTTCCACACTTTATTCCCCAAAACTCATTTTAGACATTAACGGACGTGTCGGGACTCGTTTTTTAGCATTTCTCAAATTTCACGGGTCAACCACCCGGAACTTAACTAACATAATAATAACCTCTAAAAAAGACTATTATTCACAATAAACCGTAATTTACCACAATTCTCAACAAAATCACCACCATTAACACGGTACAAAATCTAAATAAACTGACAAACGTCAAATAGTCAAAGGACTAAAAATAAAATATTCAGAACACAAAAAGGGCAAAGGTTACATGAACAAAACTCGAGATACATAATTCATATGTAATTTCCGACATGTTTGGATGAGGAAAATCAAATTAAGGAGCGTTTGGGTTAACTCTTAGGATTTTATTTCTAGGTCGAGTTAATCGTTACTCCACATTTGTCACATTTATGCAACACACAAAAAATCAATGTCCATACAAAAATAACCATACCCCAAGTAAATGATAAAAAGAATTGACTTCAATACTTTTTTCTCCAAAAAGAAAGGGAGGGAGAGATAATTAAGGGAAAGGTAATCATGCTCGAAAATCACTAATACCATAAAAATACAAGACACTGCATTCCAATAATTTCACATGAATATCGTTCACCTATAAAAGAAAGACTAAGAAACCTTGAAAGTTACTACATTCATGAGGTTCGGGTTGTTTTTGAGAACTTTTCGAATCTACGCTATGCTTGGTCTTTGTTTAGTTTTCTTGAGTTTGAGTGTCTTCTTGAAATCAATGACCAAATTTTTAATCGCTTCATACTTGAATTTTATAGTCAATATCAAATAAACTATTCCGACGAAGGTCAAATGTTAATCGAATTTGTAATTCAAAATCAATTCTTTTCTTACACTCTTGATGAATTTTCTCAAATTCTTGACATACCTTGTAACGATACTTGTGTCTTTACCGAAAAGTAGTCACTTGACGAGCTGGCATATGGTGTTCCTAGGGATGGTCCATACCAAACCAACCCTCATTCTCCTGATGACATCATTTCGTATATTCGAAATGATCGAGAAGGTCTAGTCACTCGCACCCGTCATAGGAAAAAAATTGATGTTCAAGACTATCAAATTCTCACTCGTGAAATTGTGTCAACCCTGAAACCTTTGGAAGAAATTATCCAGGAAAAGGTTTTCTTCGGAGGTAACTCGACCATGGTTCCCAGCGTGTCTTTGTACATGCTCTATCGTATTTCAAATCCGAAAATTCAACCTAGCCTATTAAATGCAAATGAATGGAGTTGGGCCACAAAACAAGCAAGGTTAATTATTTCCCTTTAAATGTTATTAACCCTTTTTAGTTTAAATTTGTTCATGAGTTTAGAGTCCCTGAGTGGTCAATGATGTCATATTGTCTGTACGATCGTGTCATGAATCCTCTTACCGCTCGACAAAAGCAAAAGACTTGAAAGGATTGTAGCACGAGAAGAGGTTGTCACCCCACTTCTTCTTCCTCCGCCTTCGATCAACCATCCTCCTCTCATCTTAACAATGATGATGATGATGATGGAAATGACGAAGGGAACTCGCATGCAAGCACTCCTTCCCTCACTAGTTTCGTTAATTCACTAATAAATAAGGTTCCTCAAGTCTTTCAAAACCACCAAACATTGACCCTAACATGGAACCATTTTACACCCGTAAAACCAAAATCAGCAACCGTCAAGTTCAGTTACGAGATGAGCATCGTGGTGGATTAAGGTCAATCGAGAAAGGCCTCAAGATCTTATGGAGAAACATGAAGAAGAAGTGAGCAATTTGGAAAATTTCTATATGACAGTATTAATTATATTTACTACTTTATTATGCTTAGGTATTTAAATTCATGCTATTTAGTAGTAACTTAGTACGTAGTATGGGCAACATAACTTGCCTTGAATGATCATTCCATTTTATCATCCTAAACCCATGCTGCATGCAACCTTGATACACTATGATACTTAATTGATATTAATGCTGATTTATCTCTTAGTTACTATAACCTATATGTGCTTACGTTTAATATAGATTAGGAAAGTTATATTTTTATGAATATTGATTGGAATTAGATGATTCATGATGAAATATGAAAGAAACTGCAAAAGGGTGACTTTAGGAAATTTTTCTAGACTTATTTTACAAAAATTTAGAAAACTGGAAAAATTCTACTCCTTTAAAAAATGGCCCCCATAAATACTGGGCGGCCCCCAAATAATTTGGAACCACCATATAATTATGGACCAGCCATCAGAGTTCACGAGAATTTAGTGTGAGTTTTTTTAATTTAAAATTTTTCTACTGATTTTCTGTCATTTTGACATATCCTATCCACTCACACAGCTATACTTTCTGCATTTTACTAAACCACTTTTGGAATCTATTTTCTTAATCCTCATGCTTTGCCTCTTCAATCCTATTCTTTCTAATTAAATAGGCCATCCTTCCCACTCTTCTTATCATCTTCATCTTCTTCAAACCCTTCTACCTTGAATTCCACTCAAGCTTCCTCCTCTAATCCTTCCAAGAAAATCAAACTAACTATAATCCCACCTAGACAACTATTTGTTAACATTTCTAGTGATGAAGATGTCACCACCACACCTTCTCCCATAACAACATCCTCTTCTCCTTCTCCACCAAATGCACCATCAAAAACTCCATCCACCAAAGATACATCATCTACCTTTTTGGTACTACGACATCCTTGAGCTCAATTCTACCCTTTGAAGGCCAAGAAGATGGTGGCCTATTCTTCTCCACAACTGCTGGAGGCTCTGGTGGAATGTGCATATATTGTTTGATCCGTTCTACTGAAATGACGTAATTGGCTAGGCCACAATACCATCGTGTCAAGAACACATGAGCATTCGTCAGCGCCAGTGCATACGAAAGTGAAAGCCCGACTAAGCCTACAGAAGTACAAAATTCTATTAGTAAGTTACTTTACATTAACTTATGACAAATTATTACTAGGAAACAGAAAGATGCATACCTGGAGGAATATAACCCTTTGGAAGTAAAACCAGAAAATGGCAGCGGTAAACGGTGTCAGGTTTTGAAGTGCTTCTGATCATAAAACCAACCACTCCAATGTTGTTGTGAAAATGAAAGTGTGTGCATCGACATCTACTAGCTTTAGCTATATCATATCTTTTTATTATGTTGGTGTAAATTATGTCTCGAGAATTATTGACTAAACAGTCTTTAACCAATAAAGGGTGTCATTGCAATGCGTTGCCCCGGTATATGTGGATGATGTACTTAGTTTTTTCTAATGTCTAAGCCAAGGAAGTGTGGTTGGTTCATTCAAACGACTCTTTTAGTTTATCATCTTAACAACATGTAAATCTAAGATACATGAAATTCGAAACTACTTTCACTCGTCACTGTCTTCTCTTTTTTTGTTTCTTCTCTTCATTATACTTTTCCGAATTCAACTTTCTCAAAATTTTGACCTACAATAATTGATCAATATGTAAAGTCAGCTGACAATGTCACCATTCACATATCAATGCCGACAAAAGATAAATACCCACTTTATATATTTCACCAGGTTATTATAGTCTTCTCTTTGTATCTCAGTAAAAAGAAATTTAACTTTCGTCTTTAGTTTAATACTAAGATCAACAACAACTCGTCTCTTCTTAAAAATTCCATGACTAAGACCTGCAAGTAAAATAATTATGTTAATACAAATAATGTCTAAAAACGTTATTTATATTTTTTGATCTCTTAATGTTTTGATAATAACAAAATATAAAAACGTTTACAAATTATTAATCGTAAAATTCCATTTCTAAGATTAGTGATCACTTAAGGTATGTACAAACAAATCATTAAGCATGATTAGTGATCAAGAAAATAATTTTTTTAACCATCACATTTTTACAAAAGTATTTTCACAAAAATAAATATACAAAATACTTTTTAATTAAAAGAAAAGTTTTATTTAAAACATAAATTTGAAATTCAAATTTTCCCCCCAAAATTGAAGGTTTCATACCAGATACAACCTTTCCCATAAAAAGACAAAAACAAAAGCGGAGTCTAGTGGCGGCCCCTTTATAGGTATGGCGGCCCCCAGATATATCAGGGACCGCCAAGACCGCCGCCAGCTAGCGGTTGGAAATCCTGTCTATAAATACTGCACTATTTCTGGCAGAAAAATATACCTCTTTGCACGAATTTTTCCAGTCTTCTTTCTCTCTCTAAAAACCTTCTTTCTCTCACTAAATCTCTTGATCACTAACATTGTTTGATCTTGTTTCAAGTGATCTAATATCTTTTTCTCATCTCTCAACTCTATCAAGTGCAAGAGAAGAACATTCGTATTCGCCAAGAAACAAATTGTTATTTAGTGATCTCTCATCTCTTCTTCTAAGGGGGTGTTTGGGATTGCTTATTTAAAATAGAGTATGCGTTTTGAAAACGGATAATCAGATAATTAGCGTTTACAAAACGTGGTTTGGAAATCTAGTGTTTGGATTTGATTATGCTGTTTGATATCGCAATAATCAGATAATCAGTTTTCTGAGTGTTTGGCAAATCAAATTATTTTATAACTTAACATGTAAAATGACCAAAATAGACACATGATTTAATATTGTATTTTAGCAGGCAACATATTTTTATATTACGTACTAGTTTTAATCCCCGTGCACGCACGAGGCTTGTACATTATGTTTTTTAAATATATTTATAATTTTTATTTTTTCTGTTTTATAAGTTATGAAAGTTTAAGGGTTATTTGTTTTTTTTAAAGTCATAATAAAATTTGTAAATTTATAAATTTACACTTAACTCTATACATTTAAAATTAAACCACTAAAGTTTTATTAATTACCTCCTTTTTTTTCAAGTTTTTGTTTTTATAAATTTGACACATATATTTTTATGTGTTTTTTTTCTTTATCAGATTTCTCCACCAAAATAATGCTAATTTTAGAAGTATTTAAGCTTTTTAATTAAACATATATTCAAAAATAATAAAAAATTTGAAGCATCATACCTAATAAGGAAATATTCTTTTTTTTTAAAAGTCTTGGAATATGACGAATACATATCCGTTTTCATAAGCCACTAAGTTTCACTACCACACAAACAGGCTAATGCAACGAAAAGTTTGCAACGGTATATTTTTGTTGCAAATTTGCAACCGTAATACAACGAATTACCAACCGAATTTGCATCGACAAAAAAATGGTTGCAAATCTGTTGCAAAATATATACTAATTTCTTTTATATATATTGTTATTTTTTCCGTTGCAAATCCGTTGCATATAATACAAAATTGCAACGGAAATGCAACGAAAGACAAAAAAAATAAGTCTAAAAGAAATTACAATTTATGTTCCGTTGCAATTTCATTGCAAATTTTCATAATTGCAATGGAAATGCAACGAAAGACAAAAAAAAGTCTAAAAGAAATTACAATTTATTTTTCGTTGCAAATTTTCATAATTGCAATGGAAATGCAACGAAAGACAAAAAAATAAGTCTAAAAGAAATTATAATTTATTTTCCGTTGTAAATTTTCATAATTGCAACGAAAGACAAAAAGGTAAGTCTAAAAGAAATTACAATTTATTCTGTTGCAAATTTATTTTGTATTCTGTTGCAAGTCCGTTGCAAATTTAATTAGATGTTCAACGGAGGAGTCGAGATGCTATCGTTGTACATGAGATGTTCAACGGATGAGTCGAGATGCTATCATTATACATTAGATGTTCAACGGATGAGTCGAGATGCTATCGTTGTACATGAGATGTTCAACGGATGAGTCGAGATGCTATCGTTATACATTAGATGTTCAACGGATGAGTCGAGATGCTATCGTTATACATTAGATGTTCAACGGAGGAGTCGAGATGCTATCGTTATACATTAGATGTTCAACGGATGAGTCGAGATGCTATCGTTGTACATGAGATGTTCAACGGAGGAGTCGAGATGATATCGTTATACATTAGATGTTCAACGGATGAGTCGAGATGCTATCGTTGTACATGAGATGTTCAACGGATGAGTCGAGATGTTATTGTTATACATTAGATGGTCAACGGATGAGTCGAGATGCTATCGTTGTACATGAGATGTTCAACGGAGGAGTCGAGATGCTATTGTTATACATTAGATGTTCAACGGATGAGTCGAGATGCTATCGTTGTACATGAGATGTTCAACGGATGAGTCGAGATGCTATCGTTATACATTAGATGTTCAACGGAGGAGTCGAGATGCTATCGTTATACATTAGATGTTCAACGGATGAGTCGAGATGCTATCGTTGTACATGAGATGTTTAACGGATGAGTCGAGATATTATTGTTATACATTAGATGGTCAACGGATGAGTCGAGATGCTATCGTTGTACATGAGATGTTCAACGGATGAGTCGAGATGTTATTGTTATACATTAGATGGTCAACGGATGAGTCGAGATGCTATCGTTGTACATGAGATGTTCAACGGAGGAGTCGAGATGCTATCGTTATACATTAGATGTTCAATGGATGAGTCAAGATGCTATCGTTTTACATGAGATGTTCAACGGATGAGTCGAAATGTTATTGTTATACATTAGATGTTCAACGGATGAGTCGAGATGCTATCGTTATACATTAGATGTTCAACGGATGAGTCGAGATGCTATCGTTGTACATTAGATGTTCAACGGACGAGTCGAGATGATATTGTTGTACATGAGATGTTCAACGGATGAGTCGAGATGCTATCGTTATACATTAGATGTTCAACGGATGAGCTGAGATGCTATCATTGTACATGAGATGTTCAACGGATGAGTCGAGATGCTATCGTTATAAATTAGATGTTCGACGGATGAGTCGAGATGCTATCGTTGTACATGAGATGTTCAACGGATGAGTCGAGATGTTATCATTATGCATTAGATGTTTAACGGATGAGTCGAGATGCTATCGTTGTACATGAGATATTCAACGAATGAGTCAATATGCTATCGTTATACATTAGATGTTCAACAGACGAGTCAAGATGATATCGTTGTACATGAGATGATATCGTTGTACATGAGATGTTCAACGGATGAGTCGAGATGCTATCGTTATACATTAGATGTTCAACGGATGAGTTGATATGCTATCGTTGTACATGAGATGTTTAACGGATTAGTCGAGATGTTATTGTTATAGATTAATTAGATGTTCAACAGATGAGTCGAGATGTTATTGTTATACATTAGATGTTTAACGGACGAGTCGAGATGCTATCGTTATACATTATATATTCAACGAAGGAGTCATTATGCTATCGTATTAGGATAAAATTGTAATACAATTTCCTTTCTCTTACAGTTTCCCAACCTGGAAGGGTCTATTTTGGATTCTGGTTTTGAGGAGTCGATGAAAACTGATAAGATTTACACTTTGGTGGTCACCCACCATTAACAGAGTCAATGTGT
>BQNB010105746.1:11738-23538 GCA_026074375.1 Tanacetum coccineum | reverse complement strand
AAGAGGACTTGTGTTCCTAGCACTTTTGATAATATCTATTGTTATTACTTGCATTTATATAAAATAAAATGGAAGTATATGAAATGTGTAGTCATTATTTATCAAATGTATGTATTATGTAAAGTCTTTGTTATCTTGTATATATATATAGGATGTGTATATATAAATATGCATTTGGGTAAAGTTTTATAAACTTTGATTATTGTACGTAAACATAGGTATTCGTTGAAGCGTAGAAAAGTTTTGGTGCTTCCGGTTATGCCTAAATGTATTTAATTGCGAAACGTAATTATTTTACGTAACCAATAAAAATAAAATATAAAAAGTTGATTATTACTTTCGTAAAAAAATAATATATTGCTCGCTTGACGAAAACTTTAATTCGTTTGGTGTCCGTTTACGCTAATTGATAATTTATAGCTTACACGATTTAACTTAACTAATAAAATTAAAAGTAAACACGTACGAGAAAGAAAAAAAATAATTAGTGAAATATATGACGTCGTAAATGACCTGAAAATACGGAATGTTACAGTCTCCTCCGGTTAGAAGAGCCTTGTCCTCAAGGCTCAGGTTGCAACACCTGAAGAAGGTACGGGTTTAAAGAAAAGATGCGAAAATTACTTCCGGATTTGTGTTGGTGAAGAGGTGTAGGTTTTAAGGTGACTACTCTCAGCATGACATGGTCTTTCCTGAATGCATAGGTAATCAATCTATGCACCAAATATACATAGGTGATTAGGCTATGTATATTTGAGGGCCAACGATGCAATGCTCATTTTCGTCAAAACAGTGTGATGTGTGAAATGTATCAAATAGTTTTATAACGAAATAAAATAGTCAATAAAGTAAACGTGAAGTAGCTCATAGGGTGACAACAAAATGGTTTATAGGTTGACATCGAGATTGTTTGTAAAGCGATAGGTCATAACAAGTATAAAGAATATCCGAACAAACGCAGAAGTAGTCAAAGAAAATGAACGTAAAGAATTATTCAATCAACAAAATGAACGTAAAGAGTCGTGTTCTAAAGGTAGGTGCTCCAAGGTGACACGTATGAGGTGACAAGTTAATTGTCGTACTCCCATCAACTGGAAGACTTCAAAACGATGGATTACGAAACAACATGTGCGATCATAAGAAGAGTGTTCCAACTCGGAGTCGAATGGTAAAGTAACTAGTAGAATTTACAAAATATGCCGAATTTTCGATATCATCAAAAGGGAATAAAGTAAAGTCGCGTAAATGGTTGGAGTTAATCGTAAGAGATCAAGAAGAAATTATCCCATATGTATAGGTATCCATATATAATACCAGCATTGACGCTCAAGGGAGTAAAATGAGAAATCAGGAAGTACACGAAAATCAGAATGATCAATATTTATATAACAGACCGATATAAGGTAAATAGTAAGACGTCATATGATAGACGTAAGAGAACGAAATCATAGTCTAGTATTAAATACTCATTATCCATGTAATAGTAGTAGGGATGCAAAAGAGAGCATATAAGTTACCTGGGAGCAAGCGCGCACGGATATCGGATAAAACAAGGAGAGACTCTATATTTTGAAAAACATGGTCATAGTCTAGGTTTTGAAAACGACCTAGTTCTCTATGACTTCAGCTCTGATACCATCTGTAACACCCCCAAAAATCAGGACAACGCAGCGGAATGGTAACATTGGGGTGCTACTTCAGGGCACAAAACACAAGTCACGGAAAACGACCTACCATAATCCTAAGTGACTAGTTCCTCTAATATACTAATATACGCTTAACGGCTTCTAAATGGGTAGTCTTAGGATTTTCTTGAAACGAGCACATAAGCAACACACTGCAACATAATATCCGACCTATCTTGCAGTTAAATAAAGTGAAATACCAATCATACCTCAATATTTAGAGCTATCCACAGAGTCGGCTTCATCGTCCTTAGTGAGCTTGATCTCCGTTGACATTGGTGTCTTGGTTGGTTTGGAATCTTCCAACCCGAACTTCTTTAGCATTTCCTTGATGTACTTTGATTGATTGAAAAATATTCTGTCTTCCATTTGTTTTGATTTGAAGACCCAAGAAGAAGTTTAACTCCCTCATCATACCTCATCACAAACTCGTCGTGCATTGATTTTCGCAAAATCATCACACAAGTTTTGACTCCGTAGAACGAAATATAATGTCGTCGACATATATTTGAACAATGATAAGATGTGATTTTGATCTCTTAGTAAAAAGTGTGTTATCGAACCAGGTCCCATGAATACTCCCGTTTTATCAAAATGCTTTTAGTCTATCCATAACCAACTTTAGAGCTTGCTTAAGACCATATAAATCCCTTCTAAGTTTATAAACATAGTTTAGTTTTTTAGAGATATTGCCCTTTTGGACGTTATCACATAGAAAGTGGTGACGGATTTCTATATGTTTAGTTCTAGAGTGTTGTACAGGGTTTTTACTTAATTCGATAGCTCCTTTATTGCCGCACATAATAGGAACGTTTTTGAGGCGTATGTCGTAGTCGATGAGAGCTTGTTTCATCCATAGTGCTTGTTGACATGCCTTTCCAGCGGAGACATATTCGGCTTCGGTCATGGAGATAGCAAGGGTCGATTGTTTCTTAGCGAACCAAGATATAGACATATTCGGCTTTGGTCATGGAGATAGCAAGGGAATTAGTCCCACACGTCATTAGCTACGAACTGATTTAGTTCTTCTTGCATAGCTACAACCCAACTTTTATCTTTTAATGCTTCATTGACATTTTTAGGTTCTATTATAGATATAAAACAAAAGAAATTGCTCTGATTTTGGGCTTGAGATCTTAAGGTTCTTTGATTAAGATTTCCTATGACTTGATCTAGTGGATGATTTTTGGACTCCTTAATGTTAACGATTTCTTCAACTTCTATCGACTCATCTTCTTCATTATTAGTATTTACTATTTTGGTATTCTTTCTAATGGCTTCTTCTTCACCAACATCATCATCAACCAATGGTGATAATTTGGTAGGAGGAGGACTTTCATCGAATGTCACATTGAGTGATTCTTTGACTTTCATTGTGTGTTTATTTAATACCACATAAGCTTTGCTATTTTGAGAATATCCTAGAAAAACACCTTCGTATGACTTTGGGTCAAACTTGGTTAGATGGTCTTTAGTATTCAAGATGAAGCACTTGCTTCCAAATACTTTAAAATATTCCAAAGAAGGTTTCCTACCTCTAAATATTTCATAAGGAGTTTTTCCTAGTATTGGTCGAATTAATATTCTATTTAATATATAAGTTGACGTATCAACGACATTACACCAAAACTTTTGTGGAATGGATTGTTCATTAAGCATGGTCCTAGACATCTCTTGTAAGGTCCTATTCTTTCTTTCTACTACCCCATTTGATTGCGGGGTACGTGGAGCCGAGAAGTTATGAGTAATGCCTAGTGCATCACAATAAGCTCTGAATTGTACTTCATTATCAAATTTCCGACCATGATCCGTTCTAATGGCTATTATAGAACTACCTAGTTGGTTTTGAATTTTCCTACTTAATATTTCAAATTTCTCAAAGGCTTCATTTTTAGTCTTTAGAAATCTAGTCCATGTATACCTAGAATAATCATCTACTACAACTAAGGTGTATAAATTACCTCCATAACTTTTAATTGCCGATGGACCAAATAAGTCCATATGTAATATTTCTAAACATCTTTTAGTGGAAACCATATTTTTAGCTTTATGACTTGTATGAGCTTGCTTGCCAATTTTACAAGCATCACAAAAATGTTTATCATATTTTAGTTTAGGTAAGTTTCTAACTAATTCTTTAGATGACAATGATTGAATTAAACGCATATTTGCGTGACCAAGTCTTCTATTCCATAAGGTAGAGTTATCCACTACCGTGGCGAGACATAATGTGTCTTGAGACTTATTTCCTAATTTCATTACGTACAAATCATTTTTCCTAATCCTGTTTCCTATAATTTTACCATCTTTAATTATTTCACTACCATCTTCGGTGAATAATACTTGACACTTATTGTCACAAATTTGACCGACACTAAGTAAATTGAATGCTAAGTTATCTACGTGTTCTACATTAGATATAGTGAGAGAGTCATTAGAGATCGTACCTTTGCCTATGATCTTTCCTTTTAAGTTACTTCCAAAAACAACATTACCTCCGTCGTATGCTTTGTAGGTAGAGAATAAACTCTTGTTACCGGTCATATGTTTGGAGCAACCACTATCTTTGATCCACTCATCCGGTTCCAAGCATGTTCTCAAGCATACCTATTTCAACAAAAACAAATTCAAGTGTTTGGTCCCTTTTCATTATATGGTACTCACTAGAGTTAGGCGTAGAGCTTAACACTGTGGCAGTTAATTGTGATAATCAGGGAGCGATTCACTTATCGCGGAATCATGTTTTTCATGAAAAGACTAAGCACATCAATGTGCGTTATCACTTTATCAGAGAGGTCTTGGAAGTAAAGACGAAGGTGGGTACTGAACACAATGCTGCGGATGCCTTGATGAAGGTGGTACCTGGACTCAAGTTACAACATTGCTTGGAGTTGCTGAATGTTGGTGTAGGCTAATATAAAGCCTAAGGTGGAAATTGTTGTGTTTAGTTTTTATTTTAGCAAAAGTCTAGGGTAGTCAAGTGTTAAGTTTTCATGGGCTAACTTGTGTCCCAAGTCCAGCCCATGTGTTTTAGGGTTTGTTCTCCCCCCTCATCTCTATAAAAGGAGGTGAGGGGGGGAGGGGATTGAACACATCATTCTTTCAATACTAATCATTCGATTATGGTTTATTATCTTGTGCTCTTTTTCTTTCTTTTATGTCGATCCATATTATCTGCTAGGGGTGTGTTCTTTATTCGACATCGAGGTTATCCGTTCTAGTATCGAGGTTGTAGGCTATCAAAACCTTTAGTATTAATAAAAAATATGCTACTGAAATTGAATGTTCAGAACCTCTAGTTACTATAGTGTGTTGCGTCAAGTGTGTGGATAAGTACCCATAAACTGTTTAAATATGGAATGCCTGAGATAAATGCTTTTCGTGTTGCCAATTTCATGTTAATGTGAGTTTTCAAATAGTGTGAAAGCTATTTTGATGAAATGCTTGAGTTAGACTCTTGTATTGATCGACTTCTTATAGATGGTTATCTATCAGTTTACCATTTATAGCATACACGATACACAGTTGATGATACAATGTTCATGTGTTCACTGGACTTATTTAACTGCTGATAACCACACACATTACTAACTTATTTCATCTCTTATGATATTTATAATTCTAACAACAAACGATAACTTTATTACATCACAAATATTAGCTTTGAATGCTCATATTGATTATGAGACCTGAAGAAATTTCTTCTCTTTTAAGCTCCATCATTTCCCTTGGGAGGGGGGGGGTGTGCGAGGTGTGTGGAGTCGATAGTCGGTGGGGGGTGGGGGGCTGGGCAGGTGTCGGTGGGAGTCTCTTTGACGCCTTCTTCCAGAGGCGTATAGTTAATACCCAACTCTTTTGCTCTTTCTTTAGTAAACTGATACTTCACTATTGGAGTGTCATCTATGCACCTGCACGCATCCCACGTATCCATATTAGTAACCATGTTTAGACATATTCATTTTAATGAGTCCAACATTATTGGTTTCGAATCATTTCCTTACTTGTCGGGAAGCTTGAATGAAGGATAAAGCTTGTGTAATATTTGTACAAGCTCAGAAAAATGGACAACGCTCTCAGAAATGCAGTATCTTCCACTTGCGGAAGGCGTCTCAAATGCCAAAAGATGTGCGTTTGCTACATCCTTGACGTGAACACACCCAACAGTGATATTGAGGTACGTTGATGCTGCGTTTTGGACCTTTTGGTGAATAAGTTATGAAATCAAATTTAAAGTATTGCAGAAAATTGACCATAATAGCATGGCATAATGGGAATTAGATAAAGTGTGAATCATAAATACAACAGGTAGCAATTTCGACTGATTTGCTTATGAATTGGCCGATTTGGGTTGTGTTCTATTCAAGTGAGGCAATAAAAAAATGAACTCAAAGGGAAACGGGTTTGAAGTCAATTAAAAGTATATGTTTATATATACAACCTCGTAAACTGATTTTGATCCAAAATATATAGATTGTTATTATGATTTACTTGTTTTTGTAACTATTATCAAACAGAAAAATGGGCAAAATGGGTTTTTGAAGGACCAAACTCAACCCGGTCCGGCCCAACTCGACCCTTACTATAAATAAATGATCAGTTTCAACCAGTCTGACTCATCCGTCTTGCAATCTCTAACATGAACGTATATGCATACCATTGATCAAGCTGAATATTGCTCGGGCACTTGTGTTGAGGGTTGGCTGGAGTAGAGGGCCGATGACCATTGCAGGATTGATGGTGACCATGTCTATGCCTTTCTCTTTGGCAAATTTCCATGCAGCTTCTTCAGCCAAAGTCTTTGAAAGCGGATACCACAACTGAAAATACAAAACAGCAAACCAGTTTGACTAGTTCATAATTAAATGGCTCAAAATCGCAAAATGTCAGTTATTTGAGAAACGTTCTTGTTCCTATGACCCGATTTCTTTAAAACAATCCAAAAATATGTAAGAGTATACTCACCTTTGTTTCCTTGCAAAACTCTGCATCAGAAAACCAGCTTTCATCTACGAAAACTTCTGGTGTCAATGGCGAACCGTTGTACATAAGTGCAGCCACAGACGAGGTCAAAACCGCCCTTTTAATCGATGGAACCCTAGAACATGAACTTAAAACGTTCAGCGTTCCCTTCACTGCCGGATTAATCAAATCTTCCTAAAATTACCACAAAATACAAAAAGACCATCACTATAGATATCATTCATTAATCCAACAAACAACGAAAGAAAGGATACAGGAATTGTACCTGCGGGTTATCAGAATGAATGAAGAAGGGAGATGCAGTATGAAAAACGCCATCACAGCCTTCGACCACAGCATCAAACGAACCATCTTTCAACAGGTCAGCTTCAAAAAATTGAAGTCTTTCCTTTGCTCCATCAAGGGCAAGCAAATGCTCAGTTTTCTTTGGGTCATCTGAATGAATAATCAAGATACTTAGTTTCGATAAAACAAGTAGGATCAATTTGCAACGGTATGAACGTGTAGCCCACAACCAATGACTTATAGAAAGCTAAACTGCAGTACAGTATAGAGATATAGAGAAAGATGAGGGAGTAACTGAGGTCACGAACAGTGGCCTTAACCGTGTAACCATGTTGGAGCAAGAGCTTAACAAGCCATGAAGCAATGTAGCCAGAAGCACCGGTCACACACACCACCGTATTATTTCCTTTATCCTGGCTGCTCATCGTTCCCTGAATTAGTTTTAATCTTTCTTCAAGTTTTGGTGGACGATGTGATGTTGCTGCTTACAATAGTATTTTTGGAGTTCTATATATAGGCATAGAAAAGGAGCTACAAAAAATATTATCCATGGCATATATAAGTTT
Organism: Tanacetum coccineum; assembly: GCA_026074375.1. NCBI lineage: Eukaryota > Viridiplantae > Streptophyta > Magnoliopsida > Asterales > Asteraceae > Tanacetum > Tanacetum coccineum. The sequence continues at coordinate 16,022 of BQNB010105746.1, read as the reverse complement.
TTTTATTAGAGAAAGGATTATCGATCGAACTTTTATTACAGGATGCATTGCATTAACAATTTCATTCTAGATCGATATTTGTCTAAGCATACACTAATGTATTAACATCAGCTAATTAAATAGCCTCAGTCCCAGCCTTTCAAAAAAAAAAGTCTCAGTCCCATGGATAGTTAGTTAAGTATTCACCAAAAGTATACAAAAAGACTAATTGTATCAACTATCAAGAGTTCTCTTATGAACACATGTTAAGATGTAGTTAATGGATTGAGATTGTTCCTGAAAGTTGAAGAATGCATTTAACATATACTGGTATTAGTTGAGACAGTTTTTGTTCTGCTAAAAAGTAAGAAAAAAAAATTAAAGCAGTAATAAATGCATTTTTCTTAAAGTTTTTTGTCAGAAGACAATAACTTTGGACGGAGAAGTAACAAGTAAGTACGACTGCGCCCTATAACAACATTGTAGTAGGATCGGGTACGAGTTTGGTGACGGGTTCTAGTAATACCCATTCGATTATCCGTACTCGTATTCATACTCATACCCATTTACCCGAATTTATACCCGCTTTATTGCTATTATGATTAATTATAGTACATATATATTACATATAATTTGTTTCATTGTATTTTTTACATAAATATCTTTATTATCTAACACATTTAGATGTTGTACATAAATTATTCGAAAGTGTTAAATCGTTTGATACGGTATTTGTTTTCTAACCTTTTAAAAATTTTGAATATATTAGGGTGTTTTACTTTATTTCGTCGGTGGGTTTTTGTGTGACTTAATCTTGATACGTGTGATTTTGTCTATAGAATATTCAATTGGGGATACCGGGGGAAACTCGAAAAACTGATGGATAAAATTAACTCGGTTCTCAGCGGGTAATGGGGCGGGTACGGATGTGGATATTATAAACGGGTGCGGGTACGGGTATACTAAAACCCGACCCGAACCCGACCCGTTGCCATCCCTAGACCCAATAAACAAATTCTAGTCACTTATTTTTTCATCAAAATAATAAAAACTCATTTTTCACCTTTTTAAAAAAAAATAATAATATCTTGTAAACGGTTATAAATCGTTAAACGTAAAAAACAATACACCATCGCGACGAGTAGTTTTTTATCTTTCAGTAGCATCCACTCTCCATGTCGGATATACGTTCGAAGAACTTTTTTTCATTTTTTTTCTCACGTCTGAAAAAATCACATGTGATTTGTATCACAATCACATGTGATTTTCATAAAATCACATGTACAAATCACATGTGATTTTTTTCAGACGTGACTAAAAAAAATTCGAAAAAAATTTCATCGAAAGTATATAGAAGTGCCCCTCTATAGAAAGATGATTTAATTCTCGTCGCAATGGTATGTTTTGTTTTGCATAACGATTAACGGTTTGTGAGATATTTAATTTTTAAAAAAGAGGGGTAGTGGGGGTGGTAAAAAGGGTAAAGGGTATTTTGGGTCGGGTGGGGGACGGGGAGGGGAGGGTTATGGTAAAAAATAAACAGAGGTGGGGGTACAATGTGTAAAATAAAAACGTTGGTAAATGTGAGGTGGGTAATAGGTTAAAAGGGGGTAAAAAAGTGAGTTTTTTTATTTTGATTAAAAATGAGTGGTTAGGATTGGTTCATTGGGTCTATGCTAAAATTTGGGTACTTTTGCCTACCGGTATTAGTTGAGACATGTATAACTAAGGGTAAAACTGTCATTTTACTAAAAAGTAAGAAAAAGAAATTAAAGATGTAATAAATGCATTTTTCTTAAACTTTGTGTTTTTTTTTAAGGACAATAATTTTATGACAGAGGAAGTAACAAGTAAGTACGACTGCGCCCTATAACAACATTGTAGTACACAACTTCTATGCTTACATACATATATAATTACGTATGGTAATAAACTTTCTTTATAATGGAAACCAACATTAGAGATATTTACAAGCAAAATTCAAACGTAATACCTTCTTTTTGCTAAGTGTCCTTACCACCATGCATTAGTGGCATAGAGTAGGTAAAGAATCATAATCTTGTGAAACCACCATATAATGAATAATCATTGTCAAACCATTAAGTAAGTAAGTTGAATCCAAGCCTTCTCTAACACTTGTATTTCCACTAGCTTTCATTTGACAATATATACACATATGGAGAATTTGTTTAGTATATATAAATCAAGTATTTATTGTGGTGAGATAATCGTTTTGAAGTGTGTTTGACACTGATAGGTCAGTTCATATGGCATATGGTTTGACAGTGCTATATAGAGACATGATTACCATGCTTAAAGTTGTGACTAATTTATGTCAAAATCAACATGTAGGTGTTTAAGGAGAATGTTGTCATACAGTCTAGGCATATATTTACATATGGATTAGACTATTATAAGATATTTAGGCTTTGAATGTGTGATTTCTCATTAAACATATCAACCTATATATACAAGTAACGTACTAGGGTTCTCACAATATATATGGGTCAAGCCCTACACGAAATACAACATGGGTTGAACTAATATGACCACTAATACACCCTCACAGTTGGAGCGGGAGGAGGCCGGACGCTCAAACTGGAGCGGAATTCTTCAAACAGCGAAGATGGTAAGCCTTTGCTAAAGATGTCAGCATAATGGTAACGTGATGGAACATGAAGAACGTGACCCGTGGCTACAAAATCACGAACGAAATGTATGTCAATCTCGATGTGCTTCGTTTGTTGATGTTGAACTGGGTTAAAAGATAGGTAAACAACACTAATGTTGTCACAGTAGACAAGTGTGGCGGATCGAAGAGGCACAAGGAGGTCTCTAAGAAGGTTGTGAACCCGTGCCGTCTCGGTGATAGCATTTGCGACACCACGATATTCCGCCTCGGCACTTGAGCGGGAAATAACGTGTTGGCGCTTAGAGGACCATGAGATGAGGTTGTCGCCGAGGAAGACACAATATCCCGAGGTAGAGCGCCTAGTGGAAGGACACCCAGCCCAATCAGCATCAGAGTAAACAGTAAGCTGAGAGGTGGTGGATGCATACAGTTGAAGACCATGATCCAATGTACCGCGAACATAGCGCAAAATGCGCTTCAAGGCTGTATAATGAGGTTCTCGCGGATCGTGCATGTATAAACATATTTGTTGGGCTGCATAAGAAAGATCCGGTCGTGTAAATGTAAGGTATTGTAGTGCTCCTGTGAGATTGAGAAAGAGATATGGGTTCTCAACGGGGTCGCCATCAGGTCCAAGTTTAGACTCAGTGCTCACAAGCGTTTTACATGGATTGAAGTTCAGCATATGTGCATGTTCAAGTATCTCAGTAGCATATTTAGTCTGAGTGAGGAACAAACCCGAAGATGTGCATTGAGCAAAAATGCCGAGAAAATAGTTGAGCGAGCCAAGATTAGTCATGGCAAACTCACTGTGAAGAGATGATATGATTTGCTAAAGTCGTCTGGTTGAAGAGGCTGTCATCAACATAAAGAAGTAAGTAAGCTGTCTCAATTCCCTGCTGATAAACAAAGAGTGAGGAATCAGTCTTGCTGTGAATAAAACCCACTCTAATGGCATAGCTAGAAAATCTTTGGAAATAAGCACGCGAAGCCTGTTTGAGGCCATATAAAGACTTCTGTAAAAGACAGACATAATTAGGATGTGCGAGATCCATAAAGCCAGGAGGCTGATGCATGTAAACAGTCTCGAAAAGGTGGCCATGAAGAAATGCATTCTTCACATCCAGCTGGTGAATAGGCCACGCATGAGATACATCCAAACTGAGGATTGTACAAATGGTGGCCGGTTTGACAACTGGGCTAAATGTCTCGTCACAATCAATTCCTTGTTGCTGAATGCGTCCATTGGAAACTAGTCGTGCCTTATACCTACTCAAAGAACCATCGGCATGATATTTGTGTTTAAAAGCCACATTGAACGAACTACATTCACATTTTGCGGTCGGGGAACAAGAACCCATGTACCATTAGTAATAAGAGCGTTATATTCATCTAACATAGCATGTTTCCAGTTTGGGCCACGAAGGGCATGTAAGTGGGAGTGAGGGATAGAGGAGGGAGTGGACACATGACATGCAAATTTTAGATTCTTTTTAACGGTGCCAACTTTAGAGCGAGTGACCATGGGGTGATGTTGGGATGCGACGGGCATATGGTTTGTTTCGGTGTTGTGGCTAGCTGGAGGGTGATGGGTTTGTGATGATTCAGCCTCGTTTTGAGTGGGTTGCGTTGTGGTAGTTTGGTTAGAGGGGGAAGTAAGATTTTCAGGATTG
>BQNB010105745.1:2565-14974 GCA_026074375.1 Tanacetum coccineum | reverse complement strand
TATGCCAACTGGAACTGCTTACTTAGCTTCATAGCCCGTGATTGCATAAGCAATGCTCTGTGAGAAGATGTCGGTACTCTCTTTACAAATCTCTCTTGATCAACCCGGACTAAATCCCCTTATCTATTATGTAGGCTAATACTGATGACCACTGAAGGAGACAACCCGATAAAACAAACCCGAGAATGAAGCAAAAAACACCAAATAACTTCAATCTCAACTAAGTAACATCGTACAAAAACCCCGTAGTCATTAAAATTCAATAATAGCCATTATGAATGAAGGTGAATCTTGATAAGGATCGTTTTAGTGTAATGTATTGTGTTTGTTGTTCGTGAATTTTGTTGTGTTAAGGTTGTTAACGGACACATGGCTCAAAAAATGTATCATAATCATGGCCCGTCCGAATAATAAAACCCGGTCAATTATACATTACCCGACATGATATTATTTAATACCCGGCTCAATCCGTTAACCCGAGCCCAAAATAGATAAACCTTACGTTTCCGGCTCAACATATTATAAACTCGGCCTAATCTTTTTATAAGATATACCCATCAGCCATAAGCTCATTCGATACAATTCGGCCCATTGTCTGTCATAATACTCACACACACCGATCCAATTCAACCAGGCCAAAACCGATAGAAAGAAGACTCGGTCCAATTGATTTAGTTAAGACACGACTTACCATGAAATTACTAGGCCCAACACCAAGAGACATAGAATTCTCTCAATCCAAACTCAAGCAGATAAATAACCCCACACCCTAATTTTGCTCACACAGTTAACATAATCCCTAATCATATTATACATACGCCTACCACATATTCATCTCTTCCCAAAGCAGACAAATCCACACCTCCATTCCACCAAGAGTAAACAGATCAAGCACGGCATCTCAAAACAACACCACCCCCAGTCTAATCTAAACAAGCAACCTTCCTTTTCCTTTAAATCGACAACAAGAACATACAAACACTTTTGTGATGCTCAAGTCTATTAGTAAAGATTCAAACGAGTTTCGGCTTCAAGATCTTAATTAAGGTCTCGGGTAAGGTTGAATGTTTGTGTTCTAATCGAAAAAAGATTAGTTTTTAACAGATTTGTTAAAAAAACTATCTTTAATTTCGTATATCAAATGGGTTTTGAACCTACATAGATCAGTGATGATTATGGATCACACCCAAAGAATCGTGTAAAAGATTTCTAAAATGGGTTGACATATCTGAGATCATTCATGAGTTTAATTGTTTTGAGTCTTTGTGTTTAACGATGGAGATGGAGGTGTATAAATGTGACGAAGGGTTTGAAAATTATGGATTGGGATTTGTTGGATATTGTTGTGGCGATGGGTTGTATATAGTCTTTTTTTTATCGTCCATTTCTTTTGACCTTTGACTCAGCGAGACATGACTCGGTAATAACATCAACTCGGTAATTACCGAGTTAACTCGGTTTGGGTAGATCAGTTGAGTTGAAAAAGTTCTAGATCGGTTCATCTTAAAAAATACTCGTTCGGTGGTTAAATTTGAACTCGATCGGTTCCTTCTTAAATGAACTCGTTCGGTGGTCTTAAATTGTTACTCGTTCGGTTGTTGATGATATCAACTGGTTCGGTTGCCTTGATTTTTGAGACTCGTTCGGTCCAACTCAAGATACTCGTTCGGTCCTCAAATGTGTGGCTCGTTCGGTCTTCAAAGGAACAACTAGATCGGTGGACTTAAATATCAACTGGTTCGGTTGCTTTCAAAGATATACTCGATCGGTTCCCATAAAATTTGTAACTTGTTCGGTTCACAATGAAATCAAAACACCTTGTACGCACCATCTTGCAAACACGCCGACACTCAGTCTTCGATGATGTTTCTTCGTCCTTGTGACAGTCGTACCACAACAGAGATGAACAAAAAAAATGGATACAATAAAAACAAACAAAGGTATAAAAAATAAAAATAAGAAACAGTTATAAGACAGTTTAATAGTAAAACTGTTATAACACTGTTACAAGAAAAAACAAATTCGTGCCCAATTTTCTTTTAAATCAGTCCACGAGAAAGAAAAAAAATATCACGAACACAACAAACACAAATACATAACACCCCCGGTTAGCTCTTGATACCAATTGATAAGGATCGAAAACACCTTTTCGGGAGGTCTTGGTTGATCAAAATAAACTAGATGGATCATTGTGTAGTTTTAGTGAGAGAAAGTAGAGAGAGGGGATGAACACCAAAAGATGAAAGATTAGATTGAAAGGAAAATGGAAAAATGAACATCCACCCCCTCATGGAGAGCCATGAGGGGTATTTATATAAGAAACAAAAAGCTAACTATTTCTAGTTAACATAAATGACCCCTGCGTGGTACACAGTGTCCAAAACTAGTCCAATTCAAGTGTAAGACGCAAGCTTCACTAAAAGTGAGGCTAACAACTGCAGTTTGTAGGCAGATGTGATATCAATCTAAAATTATTCCATCTTAATCCCCATATTGCAACAGCTTTAGATTTTTTGACCTTTAATGACATCAACATTTCCTCAATATTCCTTGTGATAATCATCATCAGATCATTAGGAGTTTTATTTCTATTTTGAAATATCCTCTTGTTCCTCTCATTCCAGATGTGGTAGACAGTTGATGCAATGTTAAGTTTATTTACTGTGACATCCGTCAATTTTGAGGTCAGTAACCGAAAGAAAACGTATGATATTTGAAACTCTTGATAATTCATAGAGTCACTTTTATGTGGTCACGTTACTCTTAGCAATTAACGCTTGTTTTTGTGCAACTCATGTTTCAATTCAATGTTTATTCCGAGTCATGATTCTATTTAATTGGAAATATTTATATTCAGATTAAAGGGCACTATTTGTCCCGAGCTTAATTTATTTTCTAAATTTTATAGAATCTATTTTATTATTTTTAGTCGATTTTTATTTAAATTCTCGTTTTAATTATTCGTGAGTCCTGCGTTAGATATTTATCCATTTTAGCGTTCGAGAAATCGATAATTCCATATTTTAGCTTCGAAAGCTCATTTATTCTTTTTTTTGTATTTTTCGACTTTTACCCGCGTTTGGCCGAAACCACGTCAAAATCGTGTTTTTACAAATTATAACGAGTTAATTAAGTGTTTGGGCCCGTGAATTTATGTAATATAAATTTAACAACAAAAAGATATCCAACCAAGCCCAACCCAAATAAGGGGGCTGGTTATCACACCCATACCAACGTCCTTTTTTTATTTTTTATAAATGGAAGATATCTAGTAATAAATCCCTTATATAAAATCCCATAGATTACATCAACTCTTCCCATAAAAACTCATAGTAAAAAAAATGTTCCCCTCTTCCTCATTCTCTCTGTTTGAACGAAGCACACATAAAACATCATGAAACCATCCTCAAAATTCTCCAAATCACTTCCTATATATCTCAAATCAATTATAAATTAAACCCCATCATTCTTTTCAATTAAAATCCACCATGCATAAGATTTCTCTAAGTTCTTGACTTTTATTGATTTTTGATTTCAAGGGTTTTTGATCTAATTAAGGGTAATTGGAGTTAGATATTAAGGGTTTATACAAGATTTGGTGAAAATGGGTAATTTTCACTAAATTTCATATTAATCGGAATGAGTTAAAATAGAGTTAAATCTTAAGGCGTAACACTTAGTGGGTAAAAGTAAGTAAGTTTGGCGCGCACATGGATTCTACAATATAAGATTACATGTATGACGGAATATATATATTTATACTTATGACAAAAAATATGCCATTTTCTGTTTATTATATCTTCTTATACGCGGACCACTATTATTATAGGTCGCGGTTGAGATCGTTGTTGTCATTCTTCTTCCTTTGTTGACTTTCTCGGTCGATACTTCTATTTTTGATGAGTTTCTCACATTCCCCTTTTTACATGTTTTAAATATTTTGGGGTGGAAAGCATGATGTTTCATTTGTTATGCAATTACTTTTAAGTAATAAAACTTTTGAGCATATTTAAAACTTGAACTTGTTTTGAATGAATGGAACTTGATTTGAACTTGTTGAACTTTGGAAACATGATGGACTTTGAACTTTGAGCTTGATATGTATGTTTTTTGATGCTTGGAACCCGCCATTACTTTTAACTTATTATCCCCCTCATCGGGATAGAGACGTTAGTACTTATGGATAGCGTTATTAGAAAATTAGCCCCTCCTCACTACCCGCACAAGGGTACATAGTACTAAGTGTTTGTGCCACACTATACAAATGGAACTTGATTGGATGATTGGATCGGTTAGGCTAAAAACGTTTAAGTAGTGCCTCGCATAAACACTATAGCATACATATACATTGATTTATATTACGTTACTTTGGGGTAACGAAAATTGTCTTTAGAAATTTGAACCAGTTGGATACTTGACTTGTTTTTGGTAACTTGCCATTGAGTTGGCAAACTATTATCGGACATCTACTCTTTTCTAAAACTATATTTTGTGTACAAAATCTTATGAGCTCACCAACTATTTTGATAGTTGACCGTTTTTATCATGCTTTTCAGGTGACATTCGTAAAGTGGAAACTTAGTGCATTGCAATTGAACATGTTCAAGATGTCTACTTTCTTTCAAGTTTGTTGACTTTTGTACTCTTTAAACTTGTATTTGGTATTGTTGTAATTCGGATAATTTTCTTTTATCTAAATCGTGTATGGTGTTTTATCTATCATCTTGTGTGATGTTTATTAATATGTTACACCTCACGTTTCCTCCTTGGTGGCATGTGACAGATTGGTAATCAGAGCCTAAGGTTATAGAGAACGCCGGTTTTATTTTCAAAAATAAAAATCCAAACTTTAACCAAGTGATTTTCTTTTTCTAAAAACACCAAACATGAAACGAGTCGACTAGTCCAAGTGGTTGCATCATTAGACCTAAATTAGACATAACTTGATCAACTATTTCTAATTCGGGGAGTATCATGCAACACTGGGTATAGTCATTATTTTAAACAAGTTTAAAAAAACCGACTTTCCACTTTAGTCACTGAAAAGCATACATGGAATCATGTGCACTGTATAATGCATGCCTGCTTTTAGATGTCCACTATTTGATTTTAGTACATCATGCTTATGTTGATTGACCCATTTATGTTCTGCGTTTGCTTTCACATCGGTTACTGTCATTATAGTGTCACACTGTACCTAGGCACCTTGTTATTAAGAACACTATTATAGTCACAATATGTCCCATAGATCGTCTTCGCACGCTAATGATTTCGCGATTAAGTCACGACGTACACCTAAATACTTTTCGTACCTTGACCCTGCTTAAGACCTTAAGGAGGACTCGTTGATAGATTCCGAGTCAGAGCCCGAGGCGAGCAGCAGGTGAACTACGTATGCACGACATGTAGAGACATTTCTTTTTCGCTATTAGAGCTGCGTTGACTTATATTTTGGTCGCGTCTTTGTTTTATTTCGTCATGCTATTAAGCCAACCGTTTTAGCTTCTAATGTAAGCATTCTTTGCTTGTTCGCAAACACCGTGTTCAGTGATTCAAGATTTTGTTTCTAAGCGATCCCAAAATTGAGTCAATTTTTCAAAAACATTGGGCCTTTTACCAACTTCTACCTTGATTTCATGACAGTTCTTGTTTGTTGAGTTGTGAAATTATGCTTCAAGTTACTACATGGCTTAAGACCTTTGAAGAATTCACTCGAGGATGGGTGAGGCTTGGATGTTTGGATGTGGATACTCAAGCGACGTAGATGCAACGCGGCTATAGAGAGACTAGGGCTGAAAGCAGAAATGTGCGGTGTTTTTGTCCTTACCTTACCATGCGTATTGCAAACGACTATTTCTCATCCACTATGTGGGTTGACAAGGTTTTTAATCATGGAAACCTGTTACTTAAACGTTTCGTTCTTGAAGACGTTCGATGAGACATATTACGTTATTAGTTGCCTTAGGAGCAACTCGCCTTAGATTGTTACCACACTAGTTGTTTGGTTGTATAACCATCGCATAGGAGACCCCCTTTTGAGATAAAAGGAGTGATACGAGAACGAGAACCTTATACTTGATACTGGTTAATTGTGTAACCATGATATCAATTTTCGTCCTAGCGTTGTGTTTCGGAGATGGTACTTATTTGGACGAGTCGAAGTCCTTTGATAACAAAACATGTATAAGTGAGGTACTTTTTGAACATTTTTTTTAAACGGGATGCACTTGTATTTTTCAACGGTTACATCGCTTTAGCATCAAAACTTATGTATTATAAGATACATCTAAACACCAAATTTTATTGAATATATTTATTCAACCCGCGTTCGGAAAAAATGTTTTTATTATCAAAATATAAATTCTTTTGTATCGGTATCATTGTGTTTGGTTACTATGACTTCAAATTTTTGGAAAATCCTTATTATGACTTTAATAAAATAAATAAATAATAATAATTTAAAAATAAAATAAATAAATGAATAAAATTTCTTTATTTTACGTTACTTGAAATGTATCTTTAGTCAAAATTTTTTTATCATGATTTATGTTGGAAACGAACCTTGTTGTAAGTTACTACGAAATACAAACTTTTTTACAGACGTATCTCTTTGGATAACGACTATTATGGAAGAATTGAAACTATATATGTGGAAAAGTTTATCCCTTACTCGATATAAACATTTGTGGCATTTTTTTCTTTGCACAATAGTTATTTTAATAAATTTTAAAGTTGCATTGTATTTGCACGGTACTCGCGCTATACTTTGGTCAAATTACTTACTCAAATGAATGTTTTAGACAATTTTAAAAACTATACCTCGAGAAGAAACACGCGCAACTCAGGAACAAATCTTGGAAACCAATCAAGGTACATCCGTACCAAACAAACCTAGAGCAGACACGACCTTTGTTCACTAGAAATTTGAGCCGTTGATGCGGTCGTCCTTAGACTTCTACACGAGGAATAGGTTATGAATGCTTGATCACGGTCTAACAAAATTCTAAAGGTTGAGGGAAGATTCTTTTTATGTTTTTGCGTTTTATGAAAGCAGGTAAAATCATATATTTGAGATGTGGTTTGGTTTTAGCTATTAAACTAAATATAAATCTAAACTAGTGGTGATAACAATATAATAAAATACTGTGTTTATTTAATTAAGTATTACTCCCTAGATTGCTTCTCCTAGTGTTGTTGCCTTGTCACACTTCTGATGATCTATGTAATTATTTCCTAAGTCATGAACGAATTACACGAACCCGCCGTCTACTTAGTATTCCGTTAAGGCAACGCACAAGTAAGGAAATATGAAGACTATTACAAGGCCCCCAAGGGTATACTAAGTGCATGTGAAATATATATTAGTAGATCAACCATATTAGGGCAAGGTTTTATTTTAGAGAAGACTGTTACCCAGGGTATCCTTCTAACAAAAATCAAGTTTCCTAGACATATCAATACGATGCAGACAAAAAGCTGGTTATCTAAGACCTAGCATTGCACTCCATCACAATAAGCAACACCATTTTATTAATTAAGATCTACATTCAGGTTTCATACAATCATAAATAAACATAATAGGAGGTTTAGCCAAGCATGTTAAAGATAAAGCAAGAACATAGATGAATCAAACAACACATAGACATATTGAATGATTAAATAAACCTTACTTGATTAAAACATGAGTTGAAGGAAGTACAATAGGGTTTTTAGGCCCTAAAATCATCCCTAACAGCTGCTAAACGAACTAGGGTTCGTACCCTCTTTTTATTCTAAAGTTACACACTCAAAACCCTAAATTCGGGTTTGTATATATAGGAAAAACGCTGTGACGGTGTCGCTTTATCGTGACGCCGTCCTTGAAAGTGAATATAACCCTAGATAATGGTTGGGTCCCGTTAATCTCGACAGCCGACGAGGAAAGTGTGACGCAGTTAATGGGAAGCGTCGTGACGGCGTCACGTTAAAAAAGAAAAAAAAAAACTGTGATACGTCTCCAGCCACTGAGAACATTATCTTAGGAGATGTTGGTGTAGTTCCGTAGTCTTGTCTGTTTCTTCTCCAAATGAGCCCAAGTCACGTGTAATTCTTCCAAATGCCCTCCAAATGAGAAATAACTAAAAAGGAACGATTAAGTACCTATTTTGGGCATAAATGCACGATTTAGGGGGTTAAACGACCTCAAAAAAGTGTAATAAAATGCACCATATTATCAAAGTACCCCTATCTACACTTAGGATTTGATTTGTCCTCAAGCAAAGGATTATTCTACCTAGACAATAACAATATGAGGGTCATTTTACCTACTCTTTAAAAGTATTTTACAACACAACCTTCTAGACCTCGTAATTAAAAGCACAGAAAGTATATACTAGCACCTCACATAAGTGTTTTGGGATTCTCTTTTTCACTCGTCGGGTGTAATACTAAATTATAACAAAAGGGGGAACATGAAAATCAACACTCATTACCTGTCATAGCATATAAATTACCATAGGCTTGGTAAAGGATCAAACCTCCACCGCTTAGGTGCAAGCATTATTCATTACTATCTAAGAGGTCTTTTTAAATGGTTAAGGGGTGTAGGTTAAGATAACATACAAGGAAACGAAACGCAAGAAAACATTTGGGTGCTTTGGTGAATTCGAGTGGAAGGTACTAATTATTTACACACATACAAAAGGTTCGGTTGCTAAGCCAAGACTCGGACGAAGATCTACGAACTCTACACAACTCTACATCAATCTTTTTTTTAAATAACATAATACATCACAACATGGGGTTTATAACACGTACCCCTACACTTGAGTTTTTACATGCACGAAAAAAAAAAATAAAAAAATAATTCATTTACAATCTATCTAATAAAAAAAAAAACCCAATTTTGAGGTCCGAATCAAAATAACATGGAATCATCTAACAAATATATGGTGGTAAGACTTAACTTTTCTTCCCTATTCCTTTTCATAAATAAATACTACCAATGAATCCCAATCTGTCCTAATACTGTATTTTACAAGGATAACAGGACTTAAATCGAGGCCACAAATCAAATAATTAACTTGGGTTAAAACAATAATGTACTAAAAGTGAGTACATTCAAGGTAGACTAAGGCTTTTTGGGTGTAACGATTCGTTTAAGGGTGATAATGCTCTTCATTAATTATCTGGAATCCACCAGAAAATTACGAGAACCGTGAAAAATGGATAGGCTCAGAGGGTGTATAAACTAGGGGTATCCTGCACAAAAGGTGAGTGCATGGCAGTGTTGGATTAGTATGATATAATTAGTGTGACGCATCATAACAATTACAAGATTAAAAGACAAGGGTAAATCTATATAGCCTCTTATCAAAAAAATCCTAATACTTACTATGCGGTCCCTAGGAAGGGCAGTCAATATAATAAGCAAGTTCTAGAATTAATAAAGCTAACCAGGTACACTCATGATAACTACCGGTACACTCATATGAATTTTACTAACACCAGACATTCCAGAAAAGGCGACGAAGACCACACGTACACATCCGTAACGACGGAATAGACACATGTGACTGCTCACTCCTTAACTCGAACCGGGTAAAGATAAAATCATCTTGGGTTACCGACGATAGGTACCCGAATTCCTAAAGATCTAAGGGCGAACCTCACATTTTTGGGGTGGAATTTTAAGGGTTATTGTGCTAGTCATATAAATTCCTATCCATGGGACGCTAGTAATACTCGGTTTTCGTTGGTATGTGTCGTAAAAAAATTTAAATTTTGGTAAAAATCACCCTTTTATGCTATGTTTCGATATATTACCCATCTTTTTAAGGACAAAGCAAATGACAAATGAAAGAATAGTTTCTAAGGCTTATTTCCCCCTACACTTATTTTGAACATTGTCCCCAATGTTCTCTGGAAGTACCCGTTAAAACAGATAAAGGGAAAAGAAAACAAGGAAAAGAAACTAGTACTCCCCTGGTTTACTTAATAATGGAGAAGAAACATGCGATAACTGGTTAGATCGTCCTCCGAGAATCATCCAATGAAACTTCCTAAGAACTTCCAAGCTTCTTCTCATCAAATATAACCTGTAATCAAAGACAGAGAAAACTATACCAAGCATAAAATGTGTGATTTACCAATATACAATATGAATTTAGGGTTCGACTCGATAGATAGGATGAAAGAATTGTTAATCTAATCAGGTTTTGCAGTTTTATACAGAAGAATACATATATTAAATGTTATGCAAGTTTTATTTTCAAAAATAATTAAAAACTTTAAGTTTTCTAGACCTGGGCATTTGATGTCGCCAGGGTTTTCATGACCCTGTCTCAGGTGTCGTGGTGACGGCGTCATGTGTTAATCGTGACGTCTTCTCCACAGTCTGTGAAAACGAGATTTTTGTTTTTGATGAAAAATTTCATGCACTTGATTTCATAAGTTAATTCCTGTACAAATGGTTGCATAAAACCTGAGATTTAACAATTCAATCATATGACTAAAAAACTGACGCGAATTAATCTAGACAATTTATTTAACATGTTTGAATTTGGCTCAAAAGCCAGATAAATTCATCTACACTTATTGTTTGCAAAATACCTTTGATTGAAATTAAGACGAGGTTAAAGACAATACAAAGCATGATTACAAGATGGTTCAAACACAATAAAACAACTATAAAGAATTAAAACACACATGACACTCCTAATTTGTGGGAAAAGTAAATTGGGTTACCTCCCAAGAAGCGCTTTTCTTTATTAACGAGTCTTGTAGCTAGACTCGAAGTCACACGTCCTCACGTGACTTCTCCTTCATCGTCGTACAGCTTAATTGCTCCGTTTTTCATGTCTTTGCTTACCAAAAATGGACCATACCATCTTGACTTAAGTTTTCTGGGGAATAGTCTTAATCGTGAATTAAAGAGAAGTACCTTATCTCCTTTTTCATTGTTAATTGGCAATTTTATTCGTTTATCGTGCCACCTTTTTGTTCTCTCCTTATATGAGATGGATGATTCATAGGCGTCAAGTCTCATTTCGTCTAACTTATTAATTTGTAAGAACCGGTTTTCCCCAGCTTTTATAAGGTCCATGTTGTTATTTTATATGGCCCAATATGCCTTGTGTTCCAATTCGACAGGAAGATGGCATGCCTTGCCATAGATTATCCTAAACGGGTTCCTAAAGGGGTTTTGAATGTTGTCCGAAATGCCCATAATGCATCATCTAATTTGTATGACAAGTCCTTTCTGTTGTTCCCAATGGTTTTTTTCGAGAATACGCTTTATTGTGCGGTTTATGTTCTTGACTTGTTTGTTTTTCTGTGGGTGACATGCTGTGGAGAATCGGTGAACCACTCCATACCGTTTCATTGCTTTCTCCATTTGGTAGTTGCAGAAATGAGTACCCCTATCGCTAATAAGGGCCTTTGATATTCTGAATCATGCGAATAGTCTCCTAAGGAAGTTCACTACGTTCCTAGCATCACTAGTGGGAAAGGCCTGAGCCTCTACCCACTTGGATACGTAGTCGATAGCTACTAAGATGTATTTGTTTCTGTTTGATGAGAGGAAGGGTCCCATGAAGTCTATCCCCCATACATCGAATGTTTCGTAAACTTGGATGTAATTTTGAGGTGCTTTGTCTCTTAAGGAAATGTTTTCGGCCCGCTGACATGCATCACAGAGTTGGACCAATTTACGCGCATCGCGAAAGATATGTGGCCAGTAAAACCCAGCCTTGAAGACTTTCCTTGCGGTGGTGGTGATGCCATGATGTCCTCCGGATGGTCCGCTGTGACATTGTAGAAGAATTTGTGCAGCTTCATCTCCGGCCACGCATCTTCGTATGATTCGGTCAGCACACTATTTGAATAGGAAGGGCTCATCCCAAAAGTAATGCCACAAATCGCTGAAGAATTTTTGTTTCTCTTGGCTGGTAGATTAGAAGGGTATTCGGCTAGCTAAATATTAGCATAGTCGGCATACCATGGTTCGTTGTTTTTGTCGGAGATTTCCATCAATCGCTCTTCAGGATATAAGTCCCTTATCTTAGCTGTGGTTAGCTTCCCTAGGTCGGGGTGTTTGAGTCGGGAGAGATGATCAACTGCTAGATTTTCAGCATCTTTCTTATCACGGATCTCGATATCGAATTCTTGAAGTAGCAAGATCCATCGAATTAGGCGTGGTTTTGCATCTTGTTTCGTAAATAGATATCACAAGGCAGAATGATCTGTGAAGACGATGGTATTAGATAGGACCAGGTATTGACGGAATTTGTCGAAGGCAAAAACAACAGCTAGAAGCTCCTTCTCGGTATTTGTGTAGTTCTCTTTTGCTTCTGAGGAGTCTGTTAAGACCTCTTAGATCGTTATTAAGACTCGGATTGTTTAGATCTAATATCTAGGATAAACAATAACA
>BQNB010105744.1:2573-17708 GCA_026074375.1 Tanacetum coccineum | reverse complement strand
ATGAATTACACATTAATATATATAACATTTGAGGTGGGAAACGACGTCGTTTCCCACACCTTGCTACAGTGACTTTTTTGGCCCAATTTATTGGGCTCCCGCTTTGGGCCGGCCCAATTTTTTTTTTTAAATGTTTGCTACAGTGACTTTTTTGGCCCAATTTATTGGGCTCCCGCTTTGGGCCGGCCTTTTTTTTTTAAATGTTGCCACAAAATCGGGAGAAAAAAAATTACAAGAGTACCGATTTTTCGCGCGATTGTCATTTAAGGCACACGTAATCCCATAAAATTATATTATAAAAATAAACTCATATAGCAAAAAAAAAAAAAATTTTAAACATGAGGCCCAACAAATAAGCCCATATAAGTAAAAAAACAAACTATTAAACATGAGACCAAAAAAATAAACCCGCACAAAATACAAAAAAAAATTCACTGCCCCGCAACAACGTGCCAAAAATTAACGCCCCGCAGCAGCGCGCGGGTAATCCTGCTTGTATTATACATTTGAGCTTCCAAACGACGCCGTTTTTGGCTCGGCCAATCATTAGCCCAATATCACCGAGCCCAAAACCAGCGAAGGTATAAAAAAAATTAGAAAATTTACAAACTGTGTAACGACCCACTCCGGAAAGTAGGCCGAAACGTCATGATCATGGTGTCATATCAAAGCATAATAAATGCATACAGTCATAAATGATAACATAGGACAAGGTGGAAAGCCGGAATCAAACATCGGCTCCCAATTATGAGATCAACATGAATAACGTAAAAGAAGTCTAAAGGACGAAACATGTGTCCAAGATCATAAGTATCAAATGTTCATAATAGGTAGGAAGAAACTAGGTAGGTCACTTCCTAAGCACACTCTCTCTCATGCCCCGTTCTCCCTCTTAGTACCTGCCGTTTAAGAAAGAGAAAAGAAATACGGCTGAGCATAATGCTCAGTGAACGGATATAACAACAAGGTAATAAAACGTAAGTCATGAATAATAATTGATAAAGCAGCGGAAAGAACATACGTGTCCTGAGGAATCATGGAAATAAATCATGAGGAAATAGGTATAAACATGTAAAGCATGGTTAATATGGAGTAAAAGATGTCATGAGGAATCTATAAAATGGAGGAATATCATGGAAAAGCATAAACATGGATAAGTAAGTAAGAAATGCCCACGAGCTCATATAGTCATAACATGTCATAATAATATCGTGAATACATGCTATATATAGAGGGGTTGCTCAACATGTAATAGAGGGGTGCCTCTTTATAATTATGGGTGGAGAGATAGCTATAATGTGATGGATGTAGAGCACACACCAACCAATCACCATGAACGTGTTAAACATGTTAAACTAGGATGCAACCATAACGCCCTGAATAATAATGGCAAACATGAAATATAATCTGTGTAACTGGAAAAGGGAACGCGCGTGAAATCTCTCTCACGCGACAGAGTCGTGACACAGTGCCTCTTGTGTCACGGTCATGGTACCCTCCATGACAGGTGTTTAGTCATGTAAATCATGGTCATGCGTATATATATAGCTCGGGCAATAGAATAAGTCTTGAAATCAAACATGTAAAGGATCATGGCAAAAGACATAAAAATGGGAAGCATAGCAGTTCTGGGGATGAATCATGAAAAGAAAGAATGTCCTACTGATAAGGGACGGAATATCCGTACCTTATGTCCAGCAGTACGGGAAAGAGATGGATATGAAGAGTAGGTACTCCTGCTTAACGAGATCTATAGGTTAAAAAGGACAATATAAGTTACTTGTTCATGTTTAAGGTTACTTTCCATTTTTATAACTTTCTATGTTAGTAACTTCTATTTTTTGCATGATTCCTTGTTTAGTAGTTACCATTGATTAATCTTCTGATCGCTCGATGATTGTATGTTTCATGATTAGTATTCTTGTTATTATTGGGTACTTTCCAAAAAATTAGAAGATTCTAATTATAGTAAGTTTCACAAAATTGGACTTTCCTTAATTAAAATCACAACAATTAAAAGTATGAAAGATTTAGAAAGACCTTAGTGATGATGTATAGGATGTAAAATGAATGCTAAACCCGTGTTTAGACTGAAATCCAAGCTTTCAAGCTTATAACCCTAGATTAGGTTTCCAAAACCCTAATCTTTACTTTTTCTTCTTAATACTTGCAAATGATGAACCAATGCTTGCAAACACCTTAGAATACCTTAAGATTGATGTGTAAAGGGTTGTATAATCTTAGAAAATCAAAGTATGGATTTTGTTTGGTGGCTTATTTGTGCCGTGAGTTTTAGAGTGTAAAAGAGAGGAAGAAAATGAATTTTGCATGTAAGAGTTTATGGTAAAGTTTACTTATGCATGCATGGGTATTTATAGTAAAAATATCTTCTTAACTTAACCATGGTTACTTTCTAACCCTAGCTCAAGGTTAACATGTCAAGTTGATAAAGGTGTAAGAGTACTTTTCTTTAATATCTAGATATTATGTAAACTTGAAAAGTCTTGGTCTCATCCTCAAAAATTCGGCATAATGCATATATATGTGATGTTATATTTATTATTTTGAGTATTGGGTATAATCGTGGGTATTCGTTTAGGCGTAGTTAGGTTTTAGAACTTCCGGGAATGCCTAAACGCATTTTATCGCGAAACGTAAGCATTTTACGTAGCCAATAAAAATAAGATGAACAAAGTTATTAATTATCCTCATAATAATCATATAACACTTGCTTGATGTAAACATTTAATCGTTTAATGCCCGTTTACATTAAATGATTATTTTTTAGTTTACGCGATTTAACTTAACGTTTACGGTTTAAGAGTAAACGCGTAAAACCCTAAAAATAATTAGTGGATTAAATAATGTCATACAATGACCTAAAATACGAGGTGTTATAGGAAATACTACCCAAAATGACCCATTTCCACCATTTTTGATCCTTAAAACTCAAACCCAGGTTTTGAATGTTCTACTTCTGATACTACACCCTTATAACTTTCATATGATCCTAAATATACTCTTGTTAAAGTTTCATAACTCAATTCATGCTCATTTTCCGTTTTGATCCAAAACCGTTAACCTTCTTATAATTATTACCTTTTATACTTTACTTGTTTTACAAACTCTACGGGGTGAGATTACATGCTTGTTTTACTTTGTACACAAGTGCTCTTTTTAAACTGTATGCTATACCAGATAATATTGCTGGGTTTTGCAAAATAAAATGATAAGATAATTATAAGGAACCCATTTTCTATAATATGGACGATATTTTTAAGGTTTTAAACAGTATAATACAGATTTTATAGTTTATCATGTTTATTTTGCATTTATCTTTACTTATTTACTTTAATTATTAATTATAATACATATATAATTAATGTAATAAATTGGCATACATAATATATATACATAAGTATTTATTTTTCTTGTATAACATAATGTATTTTATTCTTACATACATTTCATAATTGTTACTTGTTGCATTTTCATAATTTATAGCATTAAAATGAATTTATTTAAGCTTTTATGCATTTTTCTTTCATTAGGGGCATTTTGGTCATTTTACTCTTATTGAGATTTTTAGGTTTTACAACTAAACTGTTTGATTACAATAACGTTACTCGATTTACTTAATCATTATTTTATGATTAAAACCTATGAATTCACTCAACAATTTTGTTAACTTTTTTTAGCATGTTTTATCTTAGGTTTTCAGGTATTTTGCTCGGAGGGAAGCCGCACGGATATGTGTTTCGAAGACTCTTTATTTTACACATTGATAACATTTCTTTTGAAAATACAGTGTTGTAAAGAATTTCTATTATTAATATCGTTGAAAATTTTATCTAAACATTTTGTCATGTCTGAACACTTATGTTATTTTGATACTGTTGGGACCTGTTTGCAAACTCTGATGTTTTAGTGTATCGAATGTGAAACATTTTAAAATGTACTTTAAAACGTCTCATTTTGAGGTCATTTTCTGTGACTTGTACACTGTGCCCTTGACGTCGCACCTTAATGTTACCTATCCGTTGCAGTCTGATTTTGGGGGTGTGAGATATCATCACAGTCTGATTCGTAAGCATCTAGATCATCAGTCTGGAAAGCAACATTCTGTGAGATTGTTGTTTGAGTAGCTTGACCATCAGCAACTTCAGGATCTGCTAAGAATGCCAATTGTTCCTCATCCAATTCCTGACCAGATTCTTGTGCCTGAACCAGCAACATCTTTTCTTTGAACCATGCATAATTCTTTGGTCTCTTAGGCTGAGTGCACTGCCTTGCCATATTCCCTTCACCCTAAAAATTGTAACACTTAACAACCCTTGATTGACCTGCAACATTATTTTCCCTAGAGCTTATAGCATTTCCCTTAGTTCCCGTACCAGCAAAACTCTGACCCTGTCTCCCTTGTACTTGTTGAACAGTAACCCTGCCATCTTGAATGGTAGCTTGGTTTCTTGGATTGGAAGATGTTCTTAGTTGGTTGTTGGTTGAAGGAAAACGTGATGCCATCACAGTTGACATAAATGTCATTGCTTTGTTAAGACAAGCAATTGGATCATCACCTGGTAGAAATGATGGAACAGCAAGTCCTGAGTCTAGTTAGGGAAACTCAGCTTGTGGTTGTTGTGACATTTGAGGGGTATGATATGCATTTTGAGAAACTGACAGTGGTGTATGATTGAGTTGGGTCTGGAATGCATGTTTATATGGTTGTGGATGATGAGGTGCTTCATAAGTTGGTAAGTATGGTTGAAAATAATGAACTTGTTGAGGAATTAATGATAGTTGTTGTGGATACTGAGCAGAATTTAACTGAGTTTGATAGTTAGCAACCAATAAAAGAGGATCCGGATATCTTTCACGCAACATTCGTGCTTCATTTGCATGACCCTCGTGTTGACTAAGATATGCATGTAACTGATCATAGTTGGTATTATACATGTTCTTTGCTAACCTAACATTAGTCACAAACTTGCTCCATTCTGGTTGAAGAGCATTCATAAATTTTTGTATTCACTTGAACTTGCTGCATTGTCATGCCAATTGTGTGCATATCATTAATTAGTTGAGAAAAGCGCAAGTAATACTCATAAAGTGATTCACGTTCTTGATATGACAGTTCAGTGCCTTGCATGAGTAACTTG
Source organism: Tanacetum coccineum (assembly GCA_026074375.1). Lineage (NCBI taxonomy): Eukaryota > Viridiplantae > Streptophyta > Magnoliopsida > Asterales > Asteraceae > Tanacetum > Tanacetum coccineum. The sequence continues at coordinate 12,549 of BQNB010105744.1, read as the reverse complement.
ACTCTATCCCAGATATCTTTAGCCGCCTTACAATGGTTGACAAGGGAATACACATCTGATGGGAGACCTTGAAGAATAATTTTAGTTGCTTGAACATCACAGTCATCTTGAAGCTTTTCTTGTTCAGTAAGTTCTGCATATTTCTTCTTACGAATTTTGCCATCTTCTTCAATAGTCGGATAGACAAGAGGTCTATTTTCAATAGATTCAAGCATCATTCTACCGTTTTTCTTTCCTTTGATGTATAGCAACATACGAATCTGCCATGAGTTATACATAGACTTGTCAAGCATAGAAGGACGGTTCTCGGCACCAGCAACTCAGCTAATGTAGTCATTTTCAAATGATTGTTATATGAAATGATGAAATTTGATCGATCAGTGATATATAAGAATTGTGTTAAAGAGTTGTTGAAGGTGATTAAACTTGGTATTTTACGGGATTTTACAAATCTTAACTAAACCGAGAAAATAGCTAAGTATTTCGCGGGATTTTACAAAGTAAGACAAACCGTTGAAAATAACCTGAAAATTGTAATATTTCGCACAACTGTATAATGTAATGTTTCGCACAACTGTGTATTGTAATGTTTCGCACAAATGTGTAATGTAATGTTTCGCACAACTGTGTATTGTAATGTTTCGCACACCTATGTAAAATCTCACAGAGTTATGTTTCGCACAAATGTGTATTTCGCACAAATGTTATACAACCTGTTTTGCACAATTATTACATAAATATATTTCGCACAACTGTTACACAAAACATATTTCGCACACTTTTGTAAAATTTAACAGAGTTTTGTTTCGCAGGAATACGTAATTCGCACAACACAAAACCTGTAATATTTCGTACGGCACAAAACCTGTAATATTTCGCACGACACAAAACATGTAATATTTCGCATGACAATACGTATTTCGCATAATTCAAAAATACGTATTTCGCACAAATGACTATCGAGTACAAAACACAAAAATCACCTAAAAGACACCCCTTTTCACGTTTTTCTTTAATTTTTCTTGTACAACTAAGTATCCTAAGCCTATATCTTGCTTAAAAACATAAACTTTAAGGTTTTTAACACCAAAAAATTAGTTTTTAAAATTTCGAGTGTGAGGCCTAAAAACACAAAGAACGAACGATTTTAACCAAGAAACAACGCACACAAACTCACGATATCACCCCATGGCGACTGATACTAATTGTAGAATATCAAATCACACAACAATATTTGAATGGAAAGAAAGAAATATAAAGAGAGAAAGATGGTTGGACACTTCTAGTGAGAGAAAGAAACATGTAATGTGTGAACCAACACCCTCTCCATAGAAGGATAGGGTATTTATTAGGGGTGAGCAAAAAAAACCAAAAAAACCGAACCGAAAAAAACCAAAACCGAACTAGAAACCGGCAATTTGGTTTTTTATTTTTTCAAAAACCGAACTTTCGGTTCGGTTTTGACATAAAAACCGAACCGTAAAAACCGAACCGAACCAATCCATTATACATTTTTTTTCTTCAAATCTTCTAGTAATCCATTATATATAATACTGGGCTCCTAATGGACTAATGGGCTGATGTTTAAGATTATTGGGCCTGAATATATAACCGGTTTACTAGAACATTTGAAAATATTGAATGTCAAAGTTTATTTTCTATAATGGCAAAGATTATTGGGCCTTTTTAAGATTTAAAAATACTGGGCTCCTTTAGGCAAATTTTATTTTATATAATGGGAAAGTTAATAAAAAAAATTAATAATTTTTTTTTGAAGAAACCGAGAAACCGAACCCGGAAAACCGATTGAAACCGAGAAAAACCGACCGGTTTCGGTTATGGTCACACAAAAAACCGAACATTCGGTTTTGGTTTTGGCCAAAAACCGACCCAAACCGAACCGTGCACACCCCTAGTATTTATATCCTTACATAGGGGCGTCCATGGGCCTTTAGTGCCATGGACTTGGCCCGGTTAGCTTACTTTTACACAATGTTTAGCTAACAATTTAACTACGAGCTACGAAATACATTTTAGGAGTGACCGAGACTTTTCGTATTTCTAACAATATGATTGTGTTAAGGGGTTAGTTTCATTCACTAGGATCTTTGATAATTATACGTTTCAGATGCCCCGCACTATACCTAGGTTTAAAAATTGGGGTATACGCCATGGAGTAGGATTCCACTCATTCATGTACTAAGCAAAATGGATTTAAGTATTCCCATGAGAAGAATAAGTTGATGTACAAGAATTGTTTAAACCTAGGTCCCGAATACCAAGTTGATAAAGATATGAAAGAATGGCTGATCCGAGGCTATGCGAGCATCGATGGAGTCACGTAAGGAATAGGACTTCGAGTCTAGCTAAAAGACTCTTTAATAAACAAAAGCGCTTATTGGGAGGCAACCCAATCTTTTAATTCTTGCAAATTAGGTGTGTCGTGTGGTTTAATTCTTTATCGTTTATTTTAATTGTTTGAATCATGTGTAATCATGCCTTGTTTTGTCTTTAACTTCCTCTTAATTGCAATCAAAGGTATTTTGCATGATAAGTGTAGAAGAAATATTCGGTTATTTGAAGGTTTATACCATTGGAGAGGTTATTTGAAGATAAATTTTAATGCTTTTTTATTTTTACTCACATTTTTACTCTCTCACATTTTTTCTCTTGATTGATAGTGAAAAGCTTTTTAAAGGTTTATACCATTGGAGAGATTATTTGAAGTTAACTTTTGAGTAACAATACATTAATGAAAACATGACATGGCAAAACTTCAAGTTGTTTAAAAAGCTTATGCATTGGGTTGCTCTTAATAACCTATCTATATAGGGTGTGTTGTTAGTACCTTAGCCCATAAAAAGTACATAATGTACACCCTCCACCCTCTATTTAACATTTTGTTTACAATACAACACAATTTTTTATGAGTTTATGTTTCGTACTATTTGTCAGTTTAGTTCTTTTAACTTGTTAAGCTTTTATTGTTTGTTCCACACTTTTTATTTCACAATCTTATAATATTAATATTAATCAAATTATAAATTAAAACACTTTTTATTTCACAATTTTATATATTAATCAAATTATAAAAATAAAAAACAAAAAACCATGATGTTGTCGCAATCATTTTTGGAAGGTCTTTATAACCTGTCTCTTTAATTAATTTTCGAAAATTAATCATCATATAAAATAATAATTCTTTTTACAAAACCTTCCTACTAATTCTCTTACACACGATTATGACAAGTGACAGAACTAACGTTTTGAATTTAAAAAATAATAAGTTAAAAAAAGATATATTATATAATTATGTATATATGATTTTGTAAAAAACTTTAGCAAAAAAGTTATATTTAGTAATAGTAGCATTCTTGCAATCATCAATTTGTCGTTTCTAAATTTAATCTTGATTTAATAAATGTCAGCTTTTTCACCCTCCTTTAAATTATTTAAACAAAAAAGGCTCTCACTTTTGTCGCTTACCCTCTTCTCTTTTTCCTAAAAAACCCTTTTCCATTTCTTCTCAATGTTTACATCTAGGGTTCCTCATTATCAATTTCATTTCTGCATTTTTAAAGCTTCAATCTTTTATGCATTTCTATGAGTTTTTACGTGTTTAATTGATTTTTGTCATGTTTTCTGACAAACCAATTAAAAAGATTTAATTTTTTTGGTTAAATATTTGTTGATTGTGGGTTGGGGTAATTTTTTTTGAAATGCAGTTAAAATTTCAAGAAAAGTGGTGAAAATTTGTGTTTTGTGGGTAAAAGATTATTTGGTAAAAAAGTCCAAAATTAAAATTTAATATTTTTTGTGGGTTTTGTTAAATTAAGGTAATTTTTCCCTAAAATAAAGTTAAAAATTTCAAGAGTTTTGTGGGTAAAATTTCAGTTAATTTCTTTTTGGGTTTTGAAATTTTCTTGAAATACAATCAAATTTTTATAAAAGTGGTGTTTTGTGTTTGGAAATTTGTTTGGTGATTAAATGGATGGCAGAAGTGAAGAAATGAAATCTTATTATTTGAATAAAAGTGGGTCAAGTAACCAAAGTGTTGTTGGTGGGCCACATATTCCAACACCTGGTTTCAAAACAGAACCAAACAGTCATCCCATGAAGTTATCTTCATCATTTAGATTGGAACATATCAATTTACCTAGTAATCCTCATGGCATTAGAAGGGGTGTTAGTAGGGGTGGTGGTAGTGGTGGTGGTGGTGAATTCGGTGTGAAGAAAAAGAGGGGTAGGCCTAGGAAAATTGTGCCTGATGTGTCGAATATGGAGCTAGGGCTAGTACCAGTGCCAGTGTCGGGTTTGAGCTTGCATAGTCCAAGTCTCGCGAAAAAGAGGGGCAGGCCTTCTGGTAGTGGATGGAAACAAAGACTAGCTAATGTTGGTATGTTCTTTATTAAGTTAAGTTGCTTTATGATGTTTATATTTAGCGATTTGGGACAATCATACTTGTTTATTTCTTCTTGTTGACATGGAAATTGTTGTATTTACCATGAGGTATACCACCTGATTTGATGTAGATGTTAGGTATTGAAGAGAGGCAATTTATCATATGTTTAATAAGATTGGTCTCTATAGTTATTATAGTAATTGCGAATGTAATTGTAACTGAAAGCCATAGTGTCAAGCACTAGTTGCCCCAAAATTGATGATTCTTGGTTAGTGCACTTTCAGGTTTTTGCAAGAATGGTTTTTTATAACATATTGGATCATGAGGGGAAAATTCCCGAAAAACGATGTAGTTATGTGACAAAGTGTGAAAACGCAAATGCAACTGAAAGCCTTTCTGGTTAGCACTTTTTGGTCCCATAATCATTCATTCATAGTTGGTGTCACTTATACAAATTGCAAGAATGGTTGCTGTAACCAAAAAAAAAAAAGAACATACGAAAAGAGAGCCAGTTTCTTGTTGTATATAATTGTAGTTATATTTGGACTATATTCTTTGTGGATCATGTTTCTTGTTTCAAGCTTAAGATCTATATCGTTGCAAATAATGTTCCATTTTGATCAGGTGAATGGATGAATAATTCAGCAGGTTTGGCTTTTACACCTCACATCATTCATGTATCAGTTGGCGAGGTACGTGAACCCTTTCTTCTTCGGTGCACTTTCTTCATTTTACATGGAAATTGTTTTGATTGATATACTATCAACTATCAACTATCAAGCCAAATAATATTAGACCATGTATTCTCCACTTGTCCTGAAATTAAGAAAGAATGTAACTTACGAGTTTGCCTTGTAAATACTGAGGGTGAAATAATTTGGTGCAGGATGTTGCCGAAAAGATATTATCTTTTGCAAAACAGAGGCCAAGGGCTCTATGCATCTTGTCAGGCAATGGAACGGTTTCTGCAGTGACACTGGCTCAGTTTTCATCTTCTGGTGGCACTTTGACCTATGAGGTTAGGGCACTCTCATATTAATTTCATTGTCTAGTCAAGTTACGTATAATCCAGAGTTGGGCAATTGTGTTTATCTGTTGTTTGTCTTAGGGGCGATTTGAAATACTATGCTTATCGGGTTCTTATCTGCTTTCGGAAAATGGTGGCCCTCAGAATCGAACCGGGGGTCTCAGTATCTCAGCTTGTAGCGGTGATGGTAAAGTCTTTGGAGGTGCAATCGGTGGTCGGCTTGTTGCATCCAGCCCGGTACAGGTATTGCCAGCTTTCATATCCAGAAGTTATTTTTGGTTTTTTAAAACATGAAAAATATATACCTTCCAAAATGGTTTTTTAAAACATGAACACATGTATATTTGTAATCTTTATTAAAGATTTATCAAGTTATATCAATGGGATAGAATGGTTTAAACTTTAAACTTCTGCTAACTAAATGCCATCTTTGGTGTTGTAGGTGATGGTATGCAGTTTTGTGTATAACAGTAATAATTTCAAGGCAGATACCAAGACAGAAGCACCCTCAACAGACAAGAAGCGGTTGGATATTCAGCTAAACGACGAGTTTAACCCAATAGCGGTTCCTTGGGAACAAGATTCAAAAACTGGTCTCAGAAACTCACCTACTGAAATTGACCTTAGTCGTGGATGATATATCATCTAACGGTTGGCTTTTTCTGTATAGGTATGTTGTAAATGAATGGCGCTGAAGAAACTACAAGACGGAGAGATTATGCCCATGTAAAGTTTGATTGCTTGTAGATTATAGATGGCTGTCTAACAAATATGCAACTAGAAATCGACGGTTTTATGATCGTCAAGTAGCATTAGGATTATTTGACTCAGTTGTTTTGGCTGTCTAGTACTGAAATGTGCTACATACTAGGTTCTCTGCATTTATTTGATTCATGATTATGATTCTTATGCTATATTCGGGATGGTTTCATGGAGCATATCGTTTATGTGAGATCTGCCTAAATTGATTTGTTATTTTTCAATGCTCCTTGCCAATGGGTCGAGTCTTGAAAAAAGATGTAAATTTATGTAATATATGTAGTCAAGACAACAAAATCTTTCATGAAGGTCCAATTAAAAAAATAAAAACTTCAAATCGAGTGCTTGTAGCATTTTGATCGTTGTGCATTAATTGTACAACACAGGAAGCCTTTTGTAATTCTACGACGAAGCATCCAGGATGCCCATGTGTTTCTGGACGTCTCTCTGCAAAAAGATCATAACGTTCACAGCATTAAGATATACCAAGTTAAATGGATTATCAAATGTAAGTTTTTTACCTCGATTGTAAGAGGTGAAGTTGTGGGGTAATAACGTTCGACGGGCTGCCCCTTCTTATCAACAAGGAATTTAGCAAAGTTCCACTGAATGTCGTCCCCAAAGATCCCCCATTTTCCTGACTTCAAGAATTTGTACAGTGGTGCAGTGTTTTCGCCATTTACTTCAATCTACCAGATAACACACATGCACAAGTGACAGTAAACACTTTAAGAAGACATTGCGTTGGCAGAAAATAAGGAGAGTAACACCCAAGTTGCCAACTGAAGAGTTGTTTTAATAACCTATGCCAAATGGTAATGTTCCTATGAAATAGGACTTACCTTGTCAAAGACAACGAACTCTGATTTAAATCGTGTGCAAACAAACTCCAAAATTTGCTCATTACTTCCAGGCTCCTCATCGCCAAATTGGTTGCATGGAAATGCCAAGACATCAAAACCTACATTGGTTCAAATGACACAAATATACAAAACTGCAATCAAAGAAACCAAGATTCAAAGATTTTTCATATGATCTAGCAGTTTGCTTAAACTGAATGATCTAGGGCATTGCTAATTTAACTAAATATTTCACGTTATTACCCATTTATAACAAGGTAAGCAAGAATAGATATACTCAACAATTTAAGTATCATAACTGGCTGCTTATTAAATTCTCACCATGGAGTTATGATTGTGTTTCTTAAAATATCAACGACAGAACTTAATATTAAGCCCATGAATAGACAAAGCTAAATGAATATATTAGAATTGTTGAGCTTATTTATTTTCATATATGACTCTTCATCTGATGCAGATCATCTTTCATGCGAAAAATTGCAGGAAATACACTGCACTTTACAAGAATGAACAGTGTGTCAGGTATGAATTTTCAAGCATTTACATTCCATGTCTTGTCTAGATTACACATACGTGCAGACGTCTCTGTCTTTTTCACATTTTAGAACTGTCGTTTAACGATGGATATATAACTCAAGCCTGAATGTATATTTGCAGTATTCTTAATTTGAGTTACTGTCATTCTTTTTTGTTTTGTTTAAGGTTCTCTTGTTTGCTTTCTGTGTTTTGTGGCCTCCTTTATAGCTTGTAAAGGGCCACTAAAAACTTTGCATATCATTATCGTTAGTAATATAGTGCTGCAGTTAAAAAAAAAGCCTAAATGTATGTTTAAAGAATATAGATCAGCCCCTAGTAAATGCAAATATGGCCAAATGTTTTGAGTAAACAAGCCATCATTTTTACGTATCATGCATCAAATTCTTGCAGTTTAAGACCTTATAACATGAATCAAACAAGTTATGATACAAAAAACGAACCTTGATCTCTGTATTTCGCATAGAGTTGATTCAACTCAGAGTAATTGGAATTAGTCAACCCGCTGCAACAAAGAACCAACAGCTCATTTATGAAGTTCCAATAAACTTACAGCCAGTTGGCAAAACGGCATCATGATTATACATAAGTAGCAGAAAAATCAATAAACAACGAAAGAATCATACCATTTGGAGGCAACATTCACTATAAGTAATACTTTTCCATTGTAGATGCTAAGATCAAGATTGTTTCCATTAGCATCCTACGTATAGATATTTACAATTTGAGTGAGTATATCAAACGTAACTACCCAAAAAAACATTCTTGATAAAAGATATTACACTTTGACTTTCAAGGTCAAACTTTGCAACATTTCAAATGCAACTATGTTACTAATGTCTTACAAATTTCACCAAAAATACTTCTGATTGTGTTCCTGTATATCTCATTTGGGTAAGCAAAAATTCATAAAAATATCACTATATCATATCAAACTTGCGCTTATAAAGTAGTAAATTTGACTTCAAAAGTCAACGGTCTAAATTACTAGTTCAAGATTTGTTTACAGCTGAGTCGCGCAGTAACAGACCACGGATCCTTTTGTAATCAAATGGGTGTCAACTTATATACATTCAAATGCTGAAAAACCAGTAAATATCATATATTCCTAATTAATAAATAATAATATCTTGAATTAAATTCAACATAGCACAATTGATAATTTTGTTCATGATGAAGATCATAAATCATTGAATTAATGAAGAAATAACGAAATGGTATACCTTGACTGTAAGATCATAGATGGATTTAGGTTGGTTTGACATGGCTGATTGACTGATGTTCTGAGCTAAAACTGTGAGGCTTTTGGTTGGTTAATGATTTAAATGTAAGAGGGAATAAAGGGTTTAGAACATGTTTTGACCTCTACTTGTTTTCTACGGGTAATATCAAATAGTTTGGGCGTGGCGTGTCGGTATGACCAAGCTTCACGTCTTAAGAGCTATGACGAGTCATGACGTTTTTTAAAGCGTAACTTAAAACGGCACAAAATATTTATATATTTATATCATATTTCAAATATATTGAGTTTACAAAAAGTGTCATACATAAGTAATAAAGTCAATAAACTATTTTGTATGTAATTTTATTCATTTCTATAAAAAAAAGAATTTTATCGAAATTGAATTCAAAAAAGCCTTCACGCATCATGTCTTATTGCGCTTTATCACATTTTTTCACTTCTCATCTCACGTCAAGCCTTAAGCCTACGCCTTCGTTTATAACGTAGCATGGAGGTCACGCCTCACACATTTACGAGGCCTTAGCGGCGCCATAGCGTGCTTTTTAGAACCCTGGGTAATATACTAATAAGTAGTTTTAAGGTTAAAGGACATTTTTGTCATTTTATGATCCGCAACAAGTATATAATCTTTCGGATAGATAAATAAGACAGGTTGAAGCTGAGAAGTAGAAAATGAGTAGTAAAGAAACATGTCTTATCTAGATAGAATTTGTAACTCGTTATCTTTTTACCTAAGACCGGGCGTAATGGGGTAACTCACCACCTGGGCTTCAACCGTGCGTGGTGGGTGCCTTTTTGGGTTGATTCGCTGGTGCAGACCACCTAACTAAGTTCACCTTTTTTTAGTGTGTGTGGTTATATTGTGTGATATGTTTGTTGATGACGTATAGTATGGATCGGCCCGACCCACTCATACTATTATGGGCTTAGTAGCCGACAAAGGGCCTCCGGCCCACGCACCATCGCGGTCACGGCCTGCTTGACCTACGGGTCGTGGCATTAAGCACGCTATCCGTGGCCGCAATATTTTCACATGTTATCTTTAAGAAGGGATAACCTAATCAAATAAGAGATACGCTTTACTTATTTAAATCGGTTAGGATAATTTCGAATCCCTACGATATCAGCCGTATCTTGGGCCGAAAGTTATG
>BQNB010105743.1:11075-23538 GCA_026074375.1 Tanacetum coccineum | reverse complement strand
ATTGTTTCGTACTTTTTTACTTGGTGTTCCAATAGATGTAAAAACAATATTGATTGGATTTCCTGGATGAAATGTCCTAAATCCACATCCTTGTAATTTTCTAGCTTCTTGCTGGTTTTTTTATTAATTTCAATTTGCCGTTCAAAAAAAATAATAATTTGGTTTTGACCCATTTCATGATTTGCCGATATGGCCACCGCTTAAAATATGATTTGTCCATCCCCTTTGAAATATAGTTTCAACTCATTTCATTATTTGCCGATATGCAACACTTAGAACTTGAAATATAAGTAGATGAGGTGGGTAGGTTTTGGATGGTTGCACCAGATCCCGAATTTTCGTGACCTTTTACATGTTATACCAACTTTGAACCATTAATAATTTAGCCAAATGTTTTCTTTGACCCATTTAAGATAAAACACAAATTGTATTGAGCTATGCATCCTAATTTATATATAAATTATTGAACAATTATTTGGCTTAAAGTAACTATAGACTGTGTTTGCAAATGATATACCTACAGTTTACCTCTTTGAATGTCTACATGTTAAATTACATTAGTGGGGTGCATAACGTTATGCTACTTTAGCTTATATTTTGATTAATTTTGTGTATTATGAAATTTGCAGCCGAAGATTCATACTCATTTCTTCTAAATTGCGCAAGGTTCGTAATATCATAACTTGAATCCCCGTGATACTGTATGTTTCAGTGGAAATCAAAGGTCGTATACCTATGTAATGTGGAGGCTAAGGCCGCATCAATGCTTTTAGATGGGAGCACAGAACAAATACAAGTCAGGGCCTTTTGGGCCCATAACATTAATCACGTTGCATCATTCCCTTCGCAGTGTGGCAGCGGCGAGAGGACTACTACGAAAACATAAAGCTTGGAGCGAAACTCAATCAAATATAACAACCGTATGTATGCCTGGGTGAGACTTCTGCATTACTTGATAACGTAGAAGGTACTGGAACACCTTTTAAGCTACTCAAGGATATGTCCAGCTCGGCATCCAAGTCTACGTAACAAAGTTGAATATGTCAATATCTTTATACTTCGTGCGTTGGATGTTGCACGGGAATTATAAGAGAGATAAAAACGGCACTTACATTGTCTCATTAAACATGTGTAGCGGTAGGACAATGGTGTATGAAGCTCTCGTGAAGATTACGTAACTCAAACTAAAGTTTTCAGCACGGCATTAGCAAAACCCTGTACTCAGCTTCAGCATTGGAGCGAGAAAGGATTACTTGCCTCTTTGAAGACCACGGAAAGTAGAGTGTTTGCCAAGAAAAAACACACTAACCGGAAAGGGTAGACTGCTCGTCTTGTTGATAGGGCTACCCATGCCCAATCTGCTATCTAGGAAATAAAGGAAACCAAAAAGATGTGGTGGACTGGAAAATATTGTGTAATCACTAGGGGAATAGTACCCCGAAATTAGACCGCAAGATCCGCTTAGAGTGCAGAGAAATGAGGCTCTCTCGGGGATCATGCATGTAGACGACATAACTGATCGCACAGCATAAGATATATTAGCCGAGTGAAAGTCAAATACTGAAGGGCCCCAAACATATGTCTGAGGATTAATGCGTAGGATCAGACACGAGGATCACCAGCAGCAGAAAGCTTTGAATCCCCTGTCGCTGGTGTACGAATAAGGATTACAATGTGCAGACATGCCTAGCCACGCTCAAGTAGCTCAGATGCATACTTCTGTTGAGAGAGAAACATCCCCGATAGTATTTGGTAAGAGGTCACAGGAGTATAACTACCCAAAAAATAACGTTCTAGGAACCCAATTCAGTCATAGAGAATATCGGAATGTAAGTTTGCAGCAATATACTCTGATACAGAAATGTTGTAGAAGAAGGCCGTAAATATAATGTCATCCAACATTGATCAAATAGACAAGTAAGCTGTATGGCCCCCCCCACTGTAATTAAAAAGTGATGTTCCACATATGCTAGAATACACCGCATCGAGCTACGCATATGTGCCAAATCTCTGAAACCATGCCCGAGGGGCTTTGCTTTAAGCCCATTATAGAGACTCGTTTGTAATAGATAACTTGTCAAGGGATTGTTTGTTGAATCACCGAGAACCAGGGCGCTGCTGCCATTCGGTAAACAGTCTGGATTATGATACATGTAAAAAAGGCATTCTTGACATCTAGCTGTTGACATGCCAATGGTCTGAGAGAAAGAGCAAGGTAAGTATCGTACGGAATAGTACGGCCGGTTTAACAACCGGGCTAAAAGTCTCATCAACATCAATACCTGTAAGCTGAGTGCTGCCATTCGCAACAAGGCGAGCCTTGTAACGATTAAGAGATGCCCTTTATGCAGCAATGAATATTTTATGCCGAGTAAACGCCTATTAAGAAACGAGACAAGTTTCGCAGTCCGATGGTTTACAGTGTGCACAAGCAACATCCTTGTATTATTTTTAAGTACATAAACATTTTATTCATCAAGCATCTAGCAATCGATACCAATGGGGTCTTGAAAAAGCATGTTGTAGGACTTTGGTATAGGGATATCAGTTGATTACATATAAGTTTATCGTTGAGTAGGACGATGAGTACCAACCTCGGGTTATGAGGTGACCATGGGTGAGTTGAAGACTGGAGATATCGTCGATTTGGATTGGTGGGTGAGGAAAAACGGGGGAGGAGTGGGTGGTATACTGTTTGTGGGTGGAAGATTAGTCGTGGGTGTTGGGTTAGTAGGGGCGGCAAGGAGTATGGAATGCTAAGTGGTGCTGATTAGTGGGCTGATTTGCGTTGCGCGGGCCAGTGGAGTCGTGGGGGAAGTGGCAATAAAGTGGGCTGTCGGTGATGGGAATGTGGGTGTGTCGAGTTGCGGCAACTGGGGAAGACCCATATAGTAGTCATATGTATGGAGCAATACACTTGTAATGTATCGTATTAACATTAGGATCCTAATCTGGTGTCAGAAAATTGTATGGGTGGTGAGCATCGGGAGTCTTAGGACCACACAAATTCGGAAAACCGTTCTCATACAAAACGTCACGTCGGTCGATGATAGATGATTTTATCGTATTTAAGTCAAGACGACCGGTTTCCCACGGTGATTGGTGGGGGTAGCCAAGAAAAATCGAGGGAGTAACTCGGTGGTTCGAGTTTGTAAATTTGGTCTCTACGTGATCATGTGTGGTAGCAAAGACAACCGAATACACGAAGATCGGCTATAATTTAGGTGTATGTCTTATAAAGCGGTATGTAGTATCTCATTGTTAATAGCAGTGGATGGGAAGAATGTTTAAAGAGATGTCTGCAGGCCATAGATAGAAGGATTCAGACCCAAAAAATGGGATGGGGTAAGTGTGCTTAAATACTAAGGTACGGTATGGAGGTTGGTAATGGTACTTAATCAATGCGTGCGACCTTGCCTATTTTGGTTTGAGATGTTTTGGCGACTAGAGATACCCAATGGTAGTACCATTGTGGCAAAATAATTGGGTTTGTAAGCATTGTGGTCAAAACTCACCTCTATTGTATCACCTTTTGCAAGGATTTAATATCACACTGAAACTGATTTTTTAAACATAAGCACGAAAATGAATGAATTTATACAATGCAGCTGAACTGATTTAACGAATGAGGGAGATATCTCGACCTAAGTTAATGCGAAAATTGATCTATAGAAATGTAATAAAATCCCGTATTTAATGCATGAAACACTTGAAAAGTGGTGAATTCCACAAATCTGGTGAAATAATGTCTAATGAGACTTAACTAAATGTTTCAGAAAAAGCTGAAAAAGGAAGTCCGCTCGTGCTTGCCCAAGACTGGAAGCATGACAAAGCACATTGGACTTAGTCTTCATTACAAGAAATAGAGTAATTAGTAAAACAGAGATTGACGTAAAACACATTCACTTCAAGATGGACCCCAGTCGTTGGATTTGCCCAACGATCTGTGACCGACCAAAAAGAGGCTTGAGAATATGACTGAGATGTGACCGGATAGAGATCACCCGTGCTGTTGTCACATCGGAGTAGTTGAATTTGACGGAGGCCGGTAATCCCTTACAGAAAACCAAACTCATCCAAATTCAGTGGGTTACATTTATGATCTCTAATACGAAACTGTCTGATCCGAAATCTAAGTTGTTCAACAAATGTTGAGTGTTATGAGTGCATTTTTTTAGGTGAAGGTCTTGTAAGGATAGTGTAAAGTGCTATGACCCGTGTTGGTAAGATCTGGTAAATGGAAGTGTCCCAACTTATGGTCACTAATCAAGAAACGATGGGATTACATGCAGAATTAAAAAAGAGTACTTAAATTAGTTGGCATTATGGTTTAGATTTGTGGGTAGATGACGCACAGTATCCATGTCTCCAATTCTGCATCTGTTGGCCAAAAAGAGTCATGGTATTAAACGCTTGAGGAAAAAAGCGTTGCTTGACCATTTGCTGGAGTCGAACCTTGTACAGTACCGAGAGAAGAGCCTGCTGTTGTGGGCTGAAGGCTTGTTGGGCCGGCTGTTGACCAGACTGGAAGCCTGGTGGAGCTGTGGGACCGAGAAAAATATTGGCCTGATCAGGCCTTGAAAGAAACCAAAGATTGGGCCAATCATGGTCGATTGTTGGGCTTGTAAGAGTTGTATTAACCCCCCAAACACGATAACACAATTTCATGCTTAGCTGCTGTTGTCTGTGATAATTAAAACCACACCAGATTGAGATCCAGCATGGCTTTGGTACAAGTCACCTTGAGTGGTGCGATTTATGGTTGTGAATTATTTACTGTTGCAAGGGAGTACCTTGAGGAACGAGATGAAGTCATGATAGGGAAACGACAAGCATTCCCCAAGACAAAAAGCCTACGTCCTAAATTACGGACTTCATCACGTGTTTTGGTACGTGTGTCTACGTTCATGAATGTTCCATCCCGTTTGATTTACGAACATTGATGCTTCAGCCATAGCATTGAGCAGCAACTTGAAGGAGTGATGTAGGGGTACAGAAAGAAACTGAGAATCGAAGCTCAGCTTCCTCCGTTGCCACCATCGATCAAACAGTAGCCAAGTCAGGGGAACATGATCCTTGTGTGCTATGATTTGAGCTGGAGGGACTCCATTATTTATCACTTAAGCCGTTGATGGCGTATGTGACAACATCGTAATCAGCCATATAGGATCCTAGAATCAGTAAGCGAAGGGGTGAGGATAGCCTCGATCTTTGGAAAAGGTATCATCAGCAGTTTGGTCTCCCCCATTTTGATTGACCCGTAATTCTCCTTTTAAGGAGATGGGGCAGGTGCGTTTGTCTGTCTTGGAAAAACTGCGTTTTTTCAATGACATCCACAAAGCAATGGCATTTCTTTGCCAGATTTTAGGATTTGCTTTAATTCAACCTCTTTCGAAGGGTCGAAGAGGAGGGTGAGATAAATGATCCAAGATTTGACGATGGAATCAGCTCGTGATCCTTTCGTCTCGTTGTGGAGTCGACGTCGATATGGCCGCTACTCTTAGGTGACAAGGTTCTTCGATGTGCTTTAGGATCACGAAGTTGCTACAATGGCCTTTTGAAAAAATTAATCTCCATGTGGAAGTAGTTATGATTCAGCGACGAATCCAGACTTCTCTGGATATTGAGACTCGTTTAGATGTGTTAATGATATCGCATAAAGTTTTCGCAACCTAAGGTGAGGGTACGGGGGTGGATGAGGGGTGTGCGCTGTTTGTCACATTTTGGATTGATATTCGACTGTTATATAGCGATGTGATGAAGGTTTGGGGTATAAGGTGGGTCTGTTAGGGCGCTGTGATTAGAGGATTTGGGTTTGGTTTGTCAGTTTTATGGGTTTGGATCGCTTTGAGTGCAGATATTGAGCCTGATTACCATGTAAACTGCGTTTATTAATGGAGTTTTTGAGTACTCAAGACAAATGTTATATATATACTACACATTGTGTCCTAATTCCTGAGGCACAAGATACAAATACAAGTCAGGCCTTTGGGCCATACAAACACGTCTGCTAACAGAAGCCCCGTGATACTGTATGTTTCAGTGGAAATCAAAGGTCGTATACCTATGTAATGTGGAGGCTAAGGCCGCATCAATGCTTTTATGATTTTGGTACGTTGGTGGTTATTGATTTTGTTAATAATTGAACATATGACAACCAAAGAGAGTATCAGGGTGCTTAAGCTAAACTTCCTTTTCAAATTTCAAGTGAATCTATGTTTTTTTGGCACATTTAAATTTTAAGTGAATCTATGTTTTTTGACACATAGGCACTTAATCTATAACAAATGTGTACGTTTTAACAAGTAACTTTTTTTTGACCCCACAGGTCAACCCCATTATGCCATTTACTCACAATTTTATGGATCATTTTTGTTACATGTAAGAGGTTAGTTAATGGTTGGTGATTCATTTGTATTCCGATGGAAACGCTTCAGGTTGTTGTTGGCTTCATTTGTATTCCAAAGTAAAATCTTTGAAATTGTTGTTTAGCGGGCACACGTGTTTTCCTTGTTTTTGAAACAACTTATATTTTTAATAATTACTTGCACGTTGGAGAAGACAATGCAAGCACGTTTATTATTGTATAGTTACAAACCAAATTGTTTGTCGTACCGTTGACTTATTACTTATTATTCAATTAATGGAACATGTTTTGTTCGTTGTGTTTCTTACATTATTCCACTCAACACAAAGACGCAACTTAATAATTTTCGTTCTCTTTAAAAATCCTCGTGATTCCACAGTCTATAATTTTTGAAAGAAACGCATTTTGGAAATTATATGCTTTCATGTGAAAAATATGTTGCAAAGTAAGCTGTTGTATCTTAGTGATGACAAGCATCAGTTATATAATCTATTTTTTTTACTTTCAACCTATTCTTATCGACAACTTCTTTTTAGTTTCAGCTTTTTAAATAACTTTTTGGTTGTTCATGAAATGAAGATTGGCTACTCGAGTAGTTTGAACGTCGACTTATCCTTTGCTCTTCAAGACTATCAAATGTGGAAAAGACGAAACATGCACGTTTATTATTTTAATAGTTACAAACCAAATTGTTAATCGTATCATTGCCATATTACTTATTATTCTTTTCAATAAATAATGGAACCTATTTACGTTCATTGTTGTCTGTTAATTTATTCACACATGTATTTTCAAACTGTTAAAAGTAATTGTCTCGATAATGTTGTTGAAAAATATTGATCAAACAAATGGATTATGTAACGGGACAAGACTTCAAGTTCTTAAATTAACAAGAACTTCTATTCATGCACATATGACATGCTCTATACAATATTTTCTAATCATATATATTACCAATCATAACCTACTTTAACTTGCATTTTTTTTGCATGAATTATTAGGTTTTCAAGGAAGAAACTTCTAGATATTACTTCAATGTATTTCACTATACTCTTCAAGACAATCAAGTTTGAAGACGACAATGCATTGACGTTTCTTATTTTCATTACTACAAAACTCAATTGTTTGACGAATGCTTGACTTATTACTTACGCATCCTTTCAAATATTAATGAAACATTGTTATGTTATTTTTTTTTTTCATTATTCACACACGTTATTTTTTTTTTTAAATTCTTTAAACTACACCGAGGTTACACGGGTCGAGGGGGGGGGGGGGGGGGGGGGGGGGGTGGGGTTATTTAAGTTGGTGGGGGTTTGGTTGTTGGGGGGGGGGAGTTAAAGAATATTAAGTTTGAAAGTGTAATGAAATGTTCTAAAAGTAAAACTCACACATGAATTGAACCCATTCAAAGGTGAAACACTAGTAATTACATAGATAGAGAAGCATAAAAAAGATAAACGAACAAAGAACTGATAGGATGGTTCACTAGATATACGATCACTCCGAATGAGTAGTAGGGCGAGGAGCGAACTTAAGCTACTATCGAGTTTACAATTGGAGTTTTAAGTTCATTACGGAGGACGTAAAACACTATTTAAAATAACGTTGTGTTTCCCTTTAACTTAACATGTTATTATAGGGATTGACGATCTGCCTAGGTGCCCAAAGTTCCGTATGACCCCCCCCCCCCCACCCCCCCCCCCCCCCCCCCCCTCCCCCCCCCCCCCCCCCCCCACCCTACCCCCCGCCCCCCCCCCCCCCCCCCCCCCACCCCCCCCCCCCCCCCCCCCCACCCCCCACCCCCCCCCCCCCCCCCCCCCCCCCCCCCCCCCCCCCCCCCCCCCCCCCCACCCCCCCCCACCCACCCCCCCCCCCCCCCCCCCTCACCCCCCCCAAGATAAACGAGACAAAGAACTTAGGTGGTTCACACGATCGATCAGATGAGAGTAGGGCGAGAGCGAACTAGAGATGTTATGCTACTATCAAATGAGATTTATGGTTAGAGTTACATTGGAGTTATATTCATACGGACGAAAACACTATTTAAAAACTTGTCTTCCTAACTTAACATGTTATTTATGATTGCGATCTAGGTGCCCAAAGTTCCGGATGACCAAACCTTTTATTCCAATTTCCGGATCAAGGAATGCCCATACAACCTCACAGGCACTTACCCTCATACTCTAGCATTTGTAGGAAAAATCTACACATTTGCAAACTAGCACAACTCCAAGTTGATGTGAACTAGGGTTAAGCACAATGGATCACTTATGGAACCGAACCGATAAACTAGCCTGATCAATCCGGACCAATCATAATTCGATTCGGCCTTTGGTCTCTTTTTTGAATCGGATCGGACCGAAAACATTTTGGTCCGGTGTTTTTGCAAACTCGGTTTTGTTGTCAGCTTGTGGACCGTGATCGGCGTGATATATGTGGTCAACTACGTGATGTTAACTACATCAAACATTTATTACCACTTGCCACAAAATTTCATGTAGTAGGAACCAGTGGCGGTATCAAAGGGGGGCAGTGTGGGCAGCTGCCCCCACAAACCTGTCAAATTCTTTTGAAAAAAATAATTTTTAAGGGTGTTTTTGTAATATTTTATTTTTGCTCCCATATCCCAAAGTAAAAAAACAAAGCGGCAATATATGTTGAGAATTCACAGGTTCTGATGTTGGAGGGTTTCCAGGATCGATCTTGATCAAACAAGCATCATGCCAATAATCATCATACAAGAATAAAAAAACAAAGAAGATGGGTTGAACCCTAATGAATCTGATATTATAATGATAAAAGGGTTGAGTTTGATTACAGGATTCCTATCTATTTATAATGAATGAATCGGTGTGATGTTTGTGAAGGGATGTGATGGTTCTGTTAAACCAAGCGACATGCCCTTTCATCTTTAACCGAATATAACTGCTAATCCTAACAAACTCGGGTCTATCTATTGGGTTCCTTGGCCTGTGGCCCAAACCTGTAAAAACACAGGTTTTTATCTAATTATACAAAGATTAATTGGATTATAAGTCCAACATATTCCCCCTAATCTGATTAATCTTTGTGTTCTTCAATCTTCTTGTTCTTGATGCCTTCTTCAATCTTGAGATCTTTAAACCTCCTTCCCATAGTATGCAGATTGTTGTTCTTTGCAGTCTTCTTCTTCTTCCCTTTCTGAAACAGCCATTGGTGCACAAGTCTTACCATTATTCTATTGGTAGGACACAAGACTTTCTGAGTCTTCTTCTACTTTTGTAGGAATCTGTGGTGCCCTTGCTGTTTTGTAGGATCTTCTGCAAGTTCACCAAAATCTTGGCCAAACTGCACACTTATCAAATCTTTCTTCTTCAATTCGGTGGCATCATGGTTGCGTCTTCTATTTGAAACTTTCTTCCAAAACTGCTCGATCTTTTCTTGGTGCTTGATTATCATCAAAAAATCTTATTGATGAAGATGCTCGGCAAATATATCTTTTGCCTCTTCTACAATTCATGTAGGCATGCAAAGAACAGTGTCGTGTTCTTCCTTGGGCACCCTTGCAGTTTTCTTGACGGATTCGTCGTCTTCTTGGTTAAACACCGGATTGGTGTTGTAACCGGTTCTAAAGTTTCTTCTTTAATTCGACATCTCTTTCTTCTTCAAATAGCATCCATGGTTGCGTTTAAGAAAACGCAGGTTTGATTCTTGAATGATGATTGAAACATGATTTGTTGTGTTGTTTGATCCCTTGGCTCTTGATACCATGTTGAGAATTTCACAGGTTCTGATGGGGGGTTTCCAGGATCGCATAAATGATCATACAAGCATCATGTTTATAACAACCATTCAAGAGTAAAAGAAACAGGAAGATATGGGGTGAACCCTTATTTCTGATATATAAAAGTGAAAGGGATGAGTTTATGATTACAGGATCCTACCCTATATATAATGATTGAAACGGTGTGAATGAAGGGATGTGATGGTTTATAAAAACCATACGTTGTATCCCTTCCTTTTGTCAACCGAATATAATGTTTCTATCTATTGGGTTTGTTGGCCTGCGGCCCAAACCAGTTAATAACACAGGATTTATCTAAAAACAAAGATTAATTGGATTAAAAGTCCAACATATTCCCCCTCTAATCTGATTAATCTTTGTGTTCTTCAATCTTCTTTGTTCTTTTTATTCTTGAATGGTTGTTATATCATGATGCTTGTTTGATCATTTATATGCGATCCTGAAAACCATAAGAACCTGTGGAAATTCGGTCCAAACCTGCGTATCAGGCCAGACCCGGATAACCCCGTCAGACCCGGTAAACCCGGTCAAAATCAGCCAAAACCAGGTCACATCCGGTCGAAACCAGTCAAAACTCAGTCAGACTCGGTCAAAACCCGGTCGGAACCCGACAAGACTCGGTCAAAACCCGATCGGACCCGGTAAAACCCGGTCAAAACCAGCCGAAACCCGGTCAGACCTGGTCCGGTCAAAATGATAGTGAGTGTGAGTCGTACTAAAGTTTGTGTAGTTAGTGGCTAGAAATGATAGTAAGTGTGAGTCGTATAAAAGTGGTTGGCAAAATTAGCTATAGTTAGATAACTTAAAAATGATGGTAATGTGAGTCATATAAGGGTGTTTGAATAGAGTAGGCGTAGTTGAGCCGTTGGGGCTTTGAAATGGGCTTGTTTGTTAAAATTTTCCGTTAAGTCATTTTTAATTAAAAGATGACTTAATGCAGACATCCTCAGTTTTATTACTTAATAATTTCAGTCATTTACCTCTATTAAGATATAAACAAACAGTTTTTATATGACTTAATAAATTCAGTTTTTTTCATATTAACTCAATTAAGCCGTTTTCAAAGATCACCTAATCTATTAGTATTTGACAAAAGTAGGTGTAAGTAGAGCTAACTTAGGTTGTGTTTGTTTTTGTCAAAAACATCTGAACCACGTCTGACGACGGTCAGACATTGTGGTTGTTTGTTTTCTATTGCGATTCAGACACAGTCAGATCATGAAGCTCTTACCTGAGGTGGTAATCATGTCTTAATACCTTTTATCCCTACAAAAACCTTGCCTTTAACCCATATGAACCCTCAAAACCCTTAACACTCCATTGTTTATGAGTGTTTCCAGGCGACATATTTTTCTGGTGATTATACCCAGTCGGAAAAAAAGAGGAAGAAGAAGCACTTGTGGGAAGGGGAAAAGGAGAGGTTGGGAAATGAAACTTTGACTTTGAGATTAAATGTGTGGTGAGTACTTAAAAGCTTATTTATAATACTACATAATGTTGCATCCAAAATATTTATAATACTAGATAATATTACACACCCAAAATAAAATTCATAACTTTTTGTGTCTTTAACTTTATAAAATGAGTGTCAATTGTAAGCAGGTACATCAATTTTTTCTCATTAAATAAACACGACCCGATAATTTATCTAATGGTTTATAATGTTTTAAAATTATGATAAAATAGTTTTGTTCAATGTTTACGTAAGTTATTTATTCATTGTATTGTTATGGATTAATATTATACTTAAAAACGGATAATTAAAACCATTCAGACAATTATAAAAAACAAACAACATTATTTCATTCAAATTCAGACTTTATAACCACCTCTTACTAGTAAGATGCAGTAGTCAGACCAAACATCTTAATGAAACAAACAACACCTTAATGATTGTAACTTTTAGTTAGGGAGTGTTTGACGCACAAGTTTATAGAAGCTTATGGGAGCTTAACCTTATATATCTAGAAAAATAAGCTATCGTTAAAATAAGCTTTATCTGGTTGGCGAACCTTGTCAAAGCTTAAAAATAACTAACCCTTACATTGGTTATTGTTATGTAAATTTGACATCTTAACATATGGGGCTCACAGTTAGAGCAAGCTACTTACAAGAATCGCCAACGATTAATGTTCATAACAAACAATGGCTTAGCCGAAAATAACTATAAAGAAAATTAAATATGATCCAATTTATGAATTTTTTTTAATTTTCATCATGCAGACTAATGGTAGCGTCCCAAACACACTTGTGATAGCAAATTATGAGATTGTTAAACCTAGGGTAGCCGTTGCAAAACACATTTCACA
>BQNB010105742.1:3867-21135 GCA_026074375.1 Tanacetum coccineum | reverse complement strand
TCTCTCAAATTCATGGATTTCCTCTTGCATGGTTTTGATCCAGTAGGATTCTTACATTGCTTCTTTGTAATTCTTCGGCTCTTTTTTAGCTAAGAAAGAATGGAAATAACACCATAAAGCATCAGTAGAAAGTTGACGTCTTGTAGAAACAGGTTTGGATGGATCGCCGATGATTGTTAATAACGGATGATCTTTTGTCCATCTTTTTGTGTAAATTGGAGATTGTTAGAAAGTGTGCATGTTTGAAGTGTCTACAATCCTTGAAGATGATTCAGCTAAGCTGTGTCTGGAGGAGCAAATGGATTGGTAAATGTGTCACTATAAAACTCTGCAACTTCTTCATTTGTTTCAACATTTGTAGAATTGATTTATGAGTTTGTTGCTTCAATGTTTGGTGAATTACTTGGAGAGGGAGTTTCTTAATCAATGGAACTAGAAGAAGAAGAAGCTTCGGCTGTATCTGGTGGAAGTAGAGTTGCAAAGGAAATGGGGGTAGATACATCACTTGGAGATTTGAAGTATTCATTGAACATTGGTTGAAACAGCAAATCTCAGTTATTCTTTGTAGGAGGTTTAGCTGATGTTGAAGCAGCCTGGTTAAGCACGAGTCCTGAACTAATATGTTCGGAAGTTAAACCATGAAAATCAGGTCCTAAACTGAGTTGTTCAGAATCCATCTAAGTAAGTTCATCAAATTGTATGTTCATTATTTCCATTATTTGTCTGGTCCTTTTGTTGTAGATCCGGTACGCCTTCTTGGATGGTGAATAACCGATGAAGATTCCAATGTCTGCTTTAGGCTGAAGTTTTCTAAGATCCTCAAAATCATTTGTTAGATAACATAGAGCACCAAAAACGTGAAGATACTTGAGTTTTGGTTTGTGATCTCTAAGCAGTTAATATGCAGTCTTATTATAGCGGGTATGGGTAAGGGATCAGTTTTGAGTGTAACATACAGTAGCTACAGCTTCAGCCCATAGAAATAGCGGAGATTTAGAGAAAATAAGCATGGTCCTTGCAGTCTCTACCAACGTACGATTACGCCTTTCAACTATACCGTTTTGTTGTGGAGTACGTGTCGTGGATGTATTATGAGTAATGCCAACCTATTCCGTATAATTCTGTAGAGTCTGATCGAGAAACTCGGTGCTGTTGTCGGTACGAAGATATCTTACTTTAGCATTAAGACTGACTTGAGCTTGCTTCAAAAATTTGATAATAATTTCTGGAGCTTCATCTTTAGTTCTCAAAAACTTCACCCAAGTAAAACGAGAATAATCATCAACGATGACAAGTATATATCTTTTCTGGTTTATACTTTCTACCCGCATCGGTCCACATAAATCCATATGTAGCATTTGAAGTTTCTCATTTGTACTTGGTTTTGGCTTGTGTGGATGAGATTCCTTCTTGCTTTTTCCCATTTGACATGCCGAACACAAATGATCTTTAGTATACATCAACTTGGGTAGCCCTTTGACAAGACCTTGTTAGAGAGTAGATAAATTGGAGAAGACTTCATCATATCCGCCATTGAGATTGTATAAAGATTATAACCACGAGAACCTGATAGTAGATCAACACCTTCCAAGTTCTATACAAAACAAGTATGTTTTCTGAAAGCTACTTCGAGATCTGAATCACAAAATTGCCCAACGAAGATTAAGTTATGACTAAGTCCTTCAACGTAGTAAACTCATGAAATTGTAATATTTCCAATATGTAGATCTCCATATCCCATAATAGCTGCAAAATGATCGTTGCCAAATCGGGACCTCCATTTCGATAAATTTGGAAACAAAATTGATGAGCTTATCATGGTGTCCAGTCATGTGTTTGGAACACCTAAAGTCTAAATACCAAAGAACAATTTTTACAATCTGCACAAAAAGAAAGAAGAAAAACATATTTTCAAAAGGGTGGATCCCTAGCTTTTGATTGGGTTTCGGGTTGTTAGTGAACCTAAGTGACTCCTAGATAGTCAAAATTCCCGAAGGCCTAAAGTGAAGCCTTAAGATGAGGCCTTTTTATCAAAGTTATTTGTCGAAAAATCGTTTACATAAAAATTAATTTTTCAATTTTTTATGTGAAATCTTTTAATATGTGAAACTCGAAATAAATAAAGTATAATATTATTATTTATCAATAGAATAAATAACCAATATATACCAAAAGTTTTTTGATGACACTTTCTACGTTGAATAACTTTTAAATAACTTAAAGTTTTTAAAATAGTCTTTTGTAGAAGTAAATGTATAGCCGTAATTGTTAACATTGTTCTATATATCATATGCGTAGTACGAAAAGAGTTTATAATTATAATCTGATTAAGTATATCAATTGATGTAACATTTTTCACATGTATAATTTCTCTAAACACTCTAAGTTTCAAAAATAAATCTATAGCGTTAATACCCAAACGATTGTTATAATATGGCTTAAAGAGCTTTAAAGATCCAAACAACTACATTTTCAGTTTGTTATTATCTTGGGATATTAAATTGTCAATGCCAAATAGTAGACCACAAATACCTTTATACAATATAAATTGGTCAAATTTACTTTTTATTGATGAAATAGCTTGATCTATAATGAATAAGAAGTAATTAGTTTTAAAAGTCTCTTTTTTGGTTTTTATAATTTCATTGTCAACATCTTTCTACAAATAGCTCGTTTTCCTTTTAAATTTCCATTCCTCGTACGTTTTTTTTGGCAATTTCTTTAGCGGAAACTAAAGCATACTTAAAAGAAACTTTTGATTGAATAACGATAAATGAGTATATAAGATAATACTACAAAAGGAAAGTATGTTTGTGGGTGTGAAATAATAAATGTACATTTATCAATGTAAATGATAGATGGTTGTTATCACACGAATTAGTTTAATCTTTACTATTTTCAGCAAAGAAAGTCAGTGAAATACTTACATATATTTAGTTAGGTAAATTTTAAAACACGTAGGCTATAAAATGAAAATTAGAAACACCAAACCTACAAATTTTGATTATTGACATTTAACGGCTAATTTAGCCTTTGAATTACAGATCTCTATAGAATGGAGAAAAAAAAACACTTGACTTGGCGATAGATAATATATAATGGTCTAACGAAATCTGGGGCCTTAAAAAAATTAGGTGCCAAAAGCCCTAGCTTTTTACTTGCCTTAAAACCTTGAGCAAGTGACTCCCTAGAGATAGTCGAACTTCCAGGTGAAAGCTCTTTCATCTTGAATAATTTCCTTCAAATCCAAAATCATGTAAACAAATGGATGACATTTCGTTACATTAACATTGCATTTAGAGAGTTATCCCCGTGCATTGGAATATCTGAGAACCTTAGTATTTTAAGACTTAGTTTAGGACATGGTACATCAACCAGAATTACTTTGGTTGTTAAGATATGTCCAAGAGGAATAACTATGGTGGACGTGTCATGAGATAAAGGGGGTCACGATTTTCCTACCAAGTTAAATGTCCACCAGTGGGAATCCATTTAAGCCCTACAGTTTTAAAGATCCATCTTGTTGGTTTCCATTTTCTTTTAACTTTTTGTTTTGCAAATTTGGCCAGTTTACATTTTTGCATTTTCTTAAGATATTGAACAACACAAGCATCATGATTTGAAGAAAACAAACATTTATTACAATATAAGCAAATATTATTAGAATTCTTTGACAAAGCAACATTCTTAACATTCGCATTACAATTTGAAACATGATTGTTCTTATTAACACTAGACTTAAACTTCCTATGGTGGGCTTCTACTTTATTCTTCTTGCTTCTACTTGATGGTTGCGGGATCCTATCATTCTTTGTATTACTTCTAGGCTTTGATCCGCTAGCATTAGTAGAGCTTACTCTTCTTGTAGAAGGAAACATAGTGTTGCCAGTCTTACGAGTGTTTTGCTTTACTACATGCTCTTTTGTGATTGTCTCAATTGTCTATTTCGTTTTAGATGCATCTACGTAAGGCTTATCGTTCTTTACATGGCTTGTAGCGAGAGCCCACTTTTCATTCCCGCTTTGTGTGAAAGGGCATGAGGCACTAACATACACTAACAGTTCTTGAATTCGCTCAGCAAACTTAGAGGCTTGACCTATATGTTCATCTAAAGGTTTGAATGCTCTAGCTTCTTCTAATAATTCCTGTAGTCTTGCTACGTGCTCCTTTGTGACTTTCTGATAATCGTGATGCACAGTTCTATTGTTCTTAAAGTACGTATTGATTGGTTTAGTCTTAATCTTAAGCAAACTTGGGGCAAGAACTTTTGTGCATTTTTCAATTATCTTGTTGGTAGTCAAGTGTGAAGGGACTGATTTTGATAAATCATTTTTCTCAACAACTTTAGGAATAACCTTTGATTTAGGAAACGGAGTTACTGAATAAAGTTTGGTTCCTGAAGTTGAAGGTTTAGAAAGCTTAGTATTCACACTTGTACCATTATGATTTGTTTGAGATTCAGAAAACTTTCCTTATAACTGTGCTCTTGTCTTGTTATTTTTAAAAATATGATCATTAAGTTTTTGTTGCAAAGAGTCCAGATTGAGAGTTGGTTTTATTGCCCGTGTCTGCTTGGATTGAATCAAACTGCTTCTTATATTCTAACTAATATGTTATATTTCTCTTAACTAAGGAAGAAACCTAAAAAGCTAGTGACACGTTCTCATCCTCTATATTCTGAATCCTAGAATCAAAAACATGTGATTCACACAGAGTCTTTTGGCTCTTTTAAGCTAAAAGATGTTTCAACTCATTGATTACATGTAACTTGACTTGCAATTGCAATTTTAGATCATTTATCTCAACAGATTGATTATTGATTGTTTTAACCAACAACTGCTTATTTTTTGTTTCATGATCATTAAGAATCATTTGTTCTTTGTGATTTTGAAAAGCAATATCAAGAGTAATGATGTATTCCTTAAGTTTTGAAAAACGTTTTCTTAATTCACACAATGATTTGTTTGATTCTTGAAGATCTAAAATCACAATGTCAAAACTTTTACACTTTCCACAATTATCAACTTCATTCAACGAACGCAAGTAAGTGCACATAATATCACTAGCGATATTTTCTTCTAAGAGTCAGTCGTTGTTGAGTAAAAGTTGTTTCTTTTCAATTTCAAAACATTTCTTTGCCATAGAACATTGATCAACCTCGTATTCCATTTGTTCGAAAATGTCTTTCATTTCTTTGACCTCAGGAATAAATCCCTTTTCAAAAAGTTTGAAAGTTTATTTTAGGTTTTCAGAAAATGGTATGACATATTTTTTAAAAGCACCTTTTATATTCAATTGCCCCAGCTACCAATCTCATGAGGAGACAACATAGTTCTTCTCTTGATGCATTCATCAAACTTAGTGAGAAGATCTCGTGCATTGTTCAGATTCCTTAGAACTTGTGTTGGGATTAAAAGACTTCTTGATGATCTTAGAGTTACTGCTGATCAGGTTTGTATTACTGCTGCTAAGCTAAAGTTAGTGATGTTTATTAACTTTAATGAAAAATATGCTAAGTAGTTAGTGCTGCTAGTATAAAGTTAGTATTGCTAGTTCACAGTTACTACTCTTAGTATATATTAGTACTGCTAGTGTAAAGTTAGTACTGCTAGTGAAGATTGAAGAAAATATTCTAAGTAGTTACTACTGCTTATGCTCAGTTAATGCTGTTGGTGTATAAGTTACTACTGCTCAAAGATTAAGACTGCTGAAAGAGTTTCTACTGTTAGAGAAAGGATAAAGACAGAAGAAAGGATAAAGATTGTTTGGAGATTAAGATTACTTACGTGATAAGTATTAGTTATTTATAGAATAGTTCATAGAAAGTATTCTAAGTCTTAGGACTTAGTATTGTAAACGAACTATGTACTCCTTGGTGTATAAAAGGAGTCCTAGTATAAGAGAGTTAATACTTATTTAAATGATTTATAGTGTTATTCATAGCTTCAAGGTTTTGTAACCCTAATACTAGGAGAGTATTCGTATTATTCTTAATAATATTTAATATTCCGCATAATATTAAAGATTAGAATTCTTAACAAAGTTTCTACTATAGTTGTGTTAGATTTATCTAATATAACTAAACCTTAAACAAGATTAAGGAATTCGATCTATTGAGGTAGGATCCAACAAGAAGTATCCTACAACTGGGATAACAAGTGGTATTAGAGGTTGTTGCTTTGAGAAACTTTGCTAGAAGATATGGATCAAGATTCTGCACACATGGTGGCTGCATCCAAAGTTCCCATGCTTAAACCGGGTGAGTTTGAGTTATGGAGGATGAGGATTGAACAATACATCCAGATGATAGACTATGTACTATGGGAAGCCATGGAGAATGGTGTTGAGAAAGTAATGCATACTACAACTGCTGAAGAGAAGGCTCAGAAAAGATTAGAGGTAAAAGCTAGAAGTACTTTAATGGTAGGCATTCCTCATGAACATCAGTTAAAGTTTAAATCAATAAAGGATGCTAAGCTATTGATGGAAGCTATATAAAAGATATTTGGTGGGAATGTAGCTACAAAGAAGACCCAAAGGAATCTTTTAAAGCTGCAATATGAAAACTTTACTGCTCCAAGCTTAGAGATGCTTGATCAAACTTTAGACAGGCTTCAAAAGCTTGTGAGTCAGTTGGGGCTTTTGGGAGAAACAGTTTCACAAGAAGATGTAAACCAGAAGCTATTAAGAAGTTTGTCACCTGAGTGGAACACACATGTTGTTATGTGGAGGAATAAAACTGAGTTGGATACAATGAGCATGAATGATCTCTACAACAACCTTAAGGTGTATGAACCAGAAGTCAAAGGGATGTCTAGCTCAATTACAAGCACACAGAACATGGATTTTGTGTCCTCTTCAAATAACAACAATAGTAGCACTAATGGAACAGTTAGTACTGCTCAAGCAGTTAATACTGCTAATAGAGTTTCTGTTACTAATACTCAAGTTAATGCTTCTAATATTGACAACTTGAGTGATGATGTTATTTGTGCATTCCTTGATAGTCAACCAAACAATCCTCAACTTGCACATGAGGACTTGCAACAAATCCATCCAGATGATTTAGAAGAGATGGATTTAAGATGGCAAATGGCTATGTCGACTATGAGGGCTAGAAGGTTTTTAAAGAATATAGATAGGAAGCTAACTATCAATGGCAATGAGTCTGTTGGCTTTGATAAGTCCAAAGTGGAGTGCTACAACTGCCACAAGAAAGGACATTTTACTAAAGAATGCAGAGCTCCAAGAAATCAAGACTACAAGAACAAGGAAAGCACAAGAAGGATTGTACCTGTAGAAACACCCACTTCCACAGCTTTGGTGTTAAGTGATGGTCTTGGTGGGTATGACTGGAGTGATCAGGCAGAGGAAGGACCTAATTATGCACTCATGGCTTACTCATCTTCAAGTTCTGACTTAGAGGTATCTAACAATTCAAATTGCTCAAAATCTTGTTTAAAAACTATTGAAACCCTTAAATCTCAATATGATCAACTACATAAAGATTTTAAGAAATCTGAGTTAATGGTTCTAGCTTATAAGTCAGGATTAGAGTCAGTAGAAGAGAAACTTGAAGTTTATAAGGCAAGTGAGTCTATTTATTCACAAGATATAAAGGTCTTAAACTTTGAAATTGAATGTAAAGATATAGCTATTAGAGAGCTCAGGAAGAAGCTAGAAATAGCTTAAAAAGAAAAAGATGGAATTCAATTTATTGTAGACAAATTTGAAAATGCATCTAAAGCTTAAACAAACTCATAGAAAGTCAGATTGTTGACAACTGCAAGAAAGGATTAGGCTATAATGTAGTTCCACCTACCTACACAGGAAACTTCATGCCTCCAACACTTGACTTGTCTTTTGCTGGTTTAGATGAGTTTGTTAATAAGCCTGTAGTTGAGAACAGAAAGTTTGATGAAGAAGTATCTAAGGTAGTTGGGAAGTCTAATGATTCTCTAATCATTGAAGATTGGGTGTCAGATAGTGAGGAAGAAAATGTGTCTCAAACTAAAACTGAGAAGAAAATAGTTAAGCCTAGTATTGATAAGATAGAGTTTGTCAAACCTAATCAACAAGATAAAACTGCTAGGAAAACTATTAAACAAGTTTTGAAACATAGGTAAAACACTCACAGTCTAAGAGGCAACCAAATAAATTAGAACAATATGATGTCTCAAAGACTAGGAATCAATTTTGAGATATTTAATAAGGCCTGTTATGTGTGTAGAAGTTTTGATCATTTGCAGGTTGACTGCAATTACCATCATAAACAGTTTCAAAAACAAAGGATGGTAAAACTTGTTTGGAACAATGCTCACATAGTAAATCATCAAAACTTTGCTAAAAAGACTCACCCATATGCTAAAAAGAATATGGTTCCAAGAGCAGTACTAATGAAGTCTGGCTTAATATCAGTTAATACTGCTAGACAAGTTAATGCTGCTCACACAAAAACAACAGTGAATGCTGCTAGACCAATGTCATATCTTTCTAAAAAGGTACATTCAACTGTTAAGAGGCCCATTCACAAGAATACAACACTTAAAAATAGTTATTTTAATCAAAGGGTTAATATTGTTAAGGATAAAAATGTTAGTACTGTTAGGCCAAAAGCAGTAGTTAATGCTGCTAGGCCAAAAGCAGTAGTTAATGCTGTTAAGGGAAATAATGTTAATAGTGTTAAGGCCTCAGCTTGTTGGGTTTGGAAACCAAAGACTAAAGTTTTAGACCATGTTTCTAAACTTAACAGTGCATCAATCACCCTAAAGAAGTTTGATTATGCTGATGCACAAGGCAGATCTAAGTCAGTGATGGCTTGGGTCCCCAAAAGAAACTAATTTTCTTATCTTATGTGCAAGGAAATCCACAAATAGATTTATAGGATCAAGGAGTGATTGATAGTGGAAGCTCAAGGCACATGACAGGGAACATGTCCAATCTTACAGACTATGAAGTGATAGATGGAGGATATGTTGCTTTTGGAGGGAAACCCAAAGGAGGGAAAATCACAGGAAAAGGTACCATTAAAACTGGTAATTTAGATTTTGAAAATGTGTATTTTATGAGAGAGTTAAAGTTTAATCTCTTTAGTGTCTCACAAATATGTGATAAAAAGAATAGTGTTCTTTTTAATGACACTGAATGTATTGTTTTATCTCCAAACTTTAAGTTAATTGATGAAAGTCAAGTTTTACTTAGAGTTTCCTAGAAAAGAATAATATGTATAGTGTTGATTTAAAGAACATAGTTCCAAATAGTGTTAACTTGCCTTTTTCCAAAAGCCACAATATGATGAATCTAAACTTTGGCATAAGAAGGCTGGTCACTTAAATTATTAAAACCATGAATAAATTGTTAAAGGAAATCTTGTAATGAGGTTACACCTTCTAAAATTTTTTGAAAATGATAAAACCTGTGTTGCTTGTCAAAATGGAAAGCAACACAGAGCCTCTTGTAAGTCTAAAATAGAGAACTCAATCAATCTTCCTTTACATTTGTTGCAAATGTACATTATTGAGTGTCCAACTTTGTAAAACCAATGAAGAATATGTAATTAGCCTAGTTAATCATAGATGATTACAGTAGGTTTACCATGGGTTTTTCTTCTAGTTACTAAGGATGAGACTAGTGGCATTCTTAAGTCCTTTATAACTGGATAGAAAATCTAGTAGATCACAAGGTTAAGGTGATTAGATATGATAATGGAACTGAGTTCAAAAACAAAGAAATGAATCAGTTTTGTGAGATGAAGGGTATTTTGAGACAATATAAAGTAGCTAGAACTCCTCAACAAAATGGAGTTGCTGAGAGGAGAAATAGGACACTAATTGAGGCTATGCCAGGGACTATGCAAGCCCGTTTCTAAGTTGCCACTACTTTTTTTGGACAGAATCATTTTAATAACTGCTTGCCTATGTGCAAAATAGAGTGATTTAGTAAGTTAAGCCTCCTACAAGACCCCATATGAACTTTTCAATGTAAACACCAACTTTAAGTTTTATGAGACCATTTGGCTGTCTTGTTACCATTCTTAATACCATAGATCACTTAGGCAAATTTGATGGTAAGGCTAACGAAGATTTCTTTGTTGGATACTCTTTGAATAGTTAAGCCTTTAGAGTATTCAATAGTAGAACAAGGATAGTGGAAGAAAACTTGTATATTAGGTTTAGTGAGAATACACCTAATGTTGTAGGTAGTGGACCAGATTGGCTATTTGATATTGACGCACTAACAAGAATAATGAATTATGAACCAATTGTTGCAAGAACACACTCTAATGGTTTTGTAGATACAAAAGCAAGTGATAATTCAGGTCAAGCTAGAAAGGAGACAGAACCTGTCAAAAATTACATTTTGCTACCATTATGGCTTGCTGATCCACCATATTCCCAAGATCTAAAGTGTTCTCAAGATGATAGATCAAAACCTTCAAGTGATGATGGAAAGAAGGTTGATCAAGATTCAAGAAAAGATAGTGAAGATAGTTGATCGAAGGAGATGGAAGATAATGTTTAATAGCACGTGAAAAAGTTAATGCTGCTAGCACAAATGAAGTTAATGCTGTTGGTGGAAAAACAAGCATTGAACTTCCACTTGATCCAAATATGCATGAATTGGAAGATTATAGCATATTTAAAGATGATGAAGATGTTGGTGCAGAGGCTGAAATGCACAATTTGGATACAACAATCCAAGTCAATCCTATTCCAACTACAAGAATTCATAAAGATCATCCTCTTGATCAAGTGATTGGAGATTTGCAATCAGCTACACAAACAAGAAGGATGTCAAAGAATTTGGAGGAACATGGGTTTGTTAGTAATATTCAACAAAGAAAAAACCATAAAGACCTTCAAAATGGCTTGTTTGCTTGCTTTTTATCATAGGAAGAACCTAAAAAGGTAATTCATGCATTGAAGGATCCAAGCTAGATAGAGGCTATGCAGTAAGAGCTTCTACAATTCAAGTTACAATAAGTTTGGACTTTAGTGAATTTACCATATGGAAAAAGGGCTATAGGCACTAAATAGGTTTTTAGGAATAAAAAGGATGAAAGGGGAATTGTAATAAGAAATAAAGCAAGATTGGTTGCCCAAGGGTACACACAAGAAGAAGGGATTGACTATGATAAAGTCTTTGCCCCTGTTGCAAGAATTGAAGCAATTAGGCTATTTTTAGCTTATGCTTCATTTAAAGATTTTGTGGTGTATCAAATGGATGTAAAAAGTGCTTTTCTCTATGGGAATATTAAAGAAGAAGTGTATGTATGTCAACCACCAGGATTTGAAGATCTAGACTTTCCTGATAGAGTATACAAGGTTGAAAAAGCACTGTATGGACTATATCAAGCTCCTAGAGCTTGGTATGAAACATTGTCAACATATCTGTTGGAAAATGAGTTTCAAAGAGGGAAAATTAACAAGACCTTATTCATCAAAAGATTCAAAGGTGATATTTTGCTGGTCCAAGTGTATGTGGATGATATCATCTTTGGTTTAACAAAGAAAGAGTTGTGCAATGCATTTGAGAAGTTGATGCATGAGAAATTTCAGATGAGTTCTATGGGAGAACTTATATTCTTCTTGGGATTAAAGTATAGCAGAAGAAGGATGGCATATTTATTAGTCAAGATAAATATGTTGATGAAATTTTAAAGAAATTTAGGTTTACAGAAGTCAAGACTGCAAGCACACCAATAGAAACTCAAAAGCCTTTGCTCAAGGATGAAAATGGTGAAGAAGTGGATGTTCATATGTATAGGTAAATGATTGGTTCATTGACGTATCTTACATCTTCAAGACCTGACATTATGTTTGCAGTGTGTGCCTGTGCTAGATACCAAGTCAATCCAAAGGTTTCACATCTTCATGCTGTAAAAAGGATTTTTAGGTACTTAAAAGGTCAACTAAAATTAGGCCTTTGGTATCCAAAAGATTCTCCTTTTGATTTGATAGCATACACTGATAGTGATTATGCTGGAGCAAGCTTAGATCTACAATAGGAGGTTGTCAATTTCTTGGATGTAGATTAATATCATGGCAATGCAAGAAACAAACAGTGGTTGCAAATTCCACAACAGAAGCTTAATATGTAGCTGCTTTAAGTTGTTGTAGACAAGTGCTTTGGATTCATAATCAACTACTTGATTATGGGTATATTTTTATGCATACCAAGATCTTTATTGACAATAACAGTACTATTTGCATAATTAAAAATCATGTTTTTCATTAAAAAAACAAAGCATATAGAGATTAGACATCACTTTATTAGAGATTGCAATGAAAAGAAATTGATCCAAATGGTTAAAATCCATATTGACAAGAATGTTGCAGATTTGCTTACAAAAGCTTTTGATGTAAGTAGATTTCAATATTTGATTGCTAGTATTGAAATGTTAAATCTCTAAAATCTTTTCTCTTTATGTTTTTGTAAAGTTTTGTATGAATTAGTACTGTTATTCATGTCGTTAAAAGTTTCTGCTATTAAGTATAATTAGTACTGCTGGTTATACTTAATACTGCTGAGTTACTACTGTTAGTTATACTTAATACTGTTAAGTATAATTAATACTGTGATAATTGTAGGAATTGCTATGGTTTGTGTTTTCTTGGTTTTTGGACTAACATTTTACAGAAAAAGGAAAGAAAAGTGTTAGATTGATGATGGAAAAGCTGGTTATTAGAGAAAATAGACCAAAAAAGTTTTGGTGGGAAAAAGAATTAAGAGAATTGGTGAGAATAAAAACAGAAAGAGAGCCGTGTGATATAAAAACAGACAGAGTGATTTGGTGAGAAAAAGAATTGAGAGAAATGGTGAGTTGAAAAACAGAAAGAGAGTTGAATATATTAAAAACAGACAGAGTGATTTGGTGAGAAAAAGAATTGAGAGATAGTTAGTTAAAAATAGAAAGAGAGGACCTTTATTTTTTTAATGGATCTTAAGTTCGGAATGGAATTGGAGTTAATGCTAGTGACTTAAAGTTACTGCTGCTAGGCATAACTTACTACTGCTGGTTGTAAGTTAATGCTGCTAGGCATAACTTACTGTTGAGTTAATACTGCTGGGTTACTTACTACTGTTAGTTAAAAGTTAATACTGCTATGCATAAACTTACTGCTGCTAGTGAAAGTTAATGCTGCTAGGCATAACTTACTACTGCTGGTGAAAGTTAATGTTGCTAGGCATAAACTTACTACTGCTGGTGAAAGTTAATGCTGCTAGGCATAAACTTACTACTGCTGGTGATGGTTAATTATGTTGAGGGTATTTTCAAAAATACTTTGATTAAGGGTTTTAATCACTCATTTAATCGATTTCACTCTTTCATACACTCTTTAATCATAAACCCTAACTCAATTTTATCATCCATCATCACAACCCAAAACAATGACAACCCTAAAGTTTGCTGATACTCAAAACATGGTCGTGTTTTTGTCTAAACCCGCTAAAAGTGAAGGGTTTGAACAAATTGTGGATTTTCTGAATGCAAACCCTATAAGATATGCACTAACGATCAATCCCACTATATATATTTCGTGCATAGAATAGTTCTGGTATACTGTCAAGGCAAAAACTGTCAATGGGGAAGTACAATTACAAGCCCTAGTGGATGGGAAGAAGATAATCATAACTGGATCAACTGTGAGAAGAGATCTTCAACTGGAAGATGCTGAAGGTGTTGATTTTCTACCAAATGCTACCATCTTTGAACAACTTGCATTAATGGGGTATGAACAAATTTCACATAAACTGACTTTCTATAAAGCATTCTTCTCCCAACAATGGAAATTCCTCATTCATATGATTTTACAATGTCTAAGCGCAAAGACTACTGCATGGAATGAGTTTAGTAGCACCATGGCATCTGCAATCATCTGTTTAGCTACAAACCAGAAGTTTAACTTTTCAAAGTACATTTTTCAAAGTATTTGGATAATTTGTCTGGGAAATTTTTGATGTATCCAAGGTTTGTACAAGTATTTTTTGATAAGAAATTAGAAGGGATATCAAATCATAATAGGATTTATGTTACACCCTCTCACACTAAGAAGATTTTTAGAAACATGAGAAGGGTAAGGAAAGGTTTTTCTGGAAGGGAAACACCATTATTCCAAACAATGGTGGTACAAGAACAAGCAGAAATAGGTGAAGGTTCAGCAAATCCCACTGATCCCCATCACACACCCACCATTATTCAACCATCTCCTTAACCTTAAAAGAAACAAAAACCTAGGAAGCCAAAGAGAAAGGACACTCAGATACCTCAGTCTAGTGGTCCTACTGAACATGTAGCAAATGAGGCTGTCTATAAGGAGTTGGATGACAGTTTGGTGAGGGCTGCCACTACTGCTTCTAGTTTAGAAGCAAAGCAGGACAGTGGTAACATAGATAAGACCCAATCCAAGGAAACACCTAATGAAGCTGGTTCCCAAGGAACTACTTCAAGTGGTGGTCCTAGGCGCCAAGAAACCATAGGGGATACTACTGCTCGAACTAGGTTTGAGAGTGTATCTAAACTTTCTAATGATCCACTGCTCACAAGAGGTAACACACTTTGAAGTGGTAAGGATAGTCTGAAACTTAATGAATTAATGGAATTATGCACCAATTTACAAACAAGAGTTCTTGATTTGGAGAAGACAAAGATCACTCAAGCTAATGAGATTGACAGTTTGAAAAGGAGGGTCAAGAGGCTTAAGAAGAAGAAGAGGTTAAGAACTCATGGGCTTAAAAGGTTATACAAAGTTGGTCTTACAGCTAGGGTAGAATCCTCTAGAGATGAAGAATGTTTGGGTGAGGATGCATCCAAACAGGGGAGGATAAATGCTATTGATGCTGATGAAGATACTACCCTGGTTAATGATCAAGATGATGATGATATGTTTGATGTGAACACTTTGACTGGTGATGAGGTGTTAGCAGAACCAGAAGTTGCTGTTAAAGATGTGAATTTGACTGTTGATGAAGTTACTTTGGCTTAAGCACTTGCTGCTTTGAAAAGTGTAAAACCCAAGGTAAAAGCCAATGTTGTAGAAGAACCAAATGTACCAGTTAGTGCTGCCAATACAAAGGTTAGTGCTGCTACAACTACAACCACTGCTACAATTCCAACTCGAAGGAAAGGAATTGTCATTACTGAGCTGGGTACATCTACAACAACAACAATTTCTTCACAACCATTACATGCAAAAGTTCAGGATAAAGGCAAAGGAATAATGGTAGAAGAACATATGAAGTCTATGACAAAGAAAGATCTAGTCAGGCTTAATGAAGAATTTGCTTCAAAATTACAAGTTGAGTTTGATAAAGAGGAGAGACTTGCAAGGGAGAAAGATGAAGCCAATGTTGCCTTGACTGAAGAATGGGATGATATTCAGGCTAAGGTTGATGCTGATTACCAGTTAGCTCAAAGACTGCAAGCTCAAGAGCAAGAAGAATTGACTGATGAAAAAAAGGCAAGGTTATTTATACAATTCTTAGAGCAAAGAAGAAAATACTTTGCAGCTAAAAAAGCAGAAGAGAAGAGGAACAAACCACCAACCCAAGCACAACAAAGAAAAATCATATGTACTTACCTAAAGAATATGGAAGGAAAGAAGCCCAAAGACTTGAAGAACAAATCCTTTAATTCTATTCAGAAGATGTTTGACAAAGCTTTCAAGAGGGTGAATACATTTGTTGACTTCAGAACAGACTTGGTGGAAGGTAGTTCAAAGAGAGCAGGAATTGAGCTGGAACAAGAGGTCACTAAAAAGCAAAAGGTGGATGATGTTTAAGAAATAGTTGAATTAGATGATGATCAAGAAGCAGATAAGATTAAAGAGCTCATGGAAATTGTTCCTGATAAAGAGGAAGTAGCAATTAATGTTATTCCTTTGGATGTTAAGCCTCCAAGCATTGTTGACTGGAAGATCCATAAAGAAGGGAAGAAAACCTATTACCAGATAATTAGGGCTGATGGAAGTTCAAAGATGTACTTAGTCTTCAGTCATATGCTCAAAAACTTTGATAGGGAAGATTTGGAAACTCTATAGAAATTGGTAAAAGCTAAGAATGGGTCAACAAGGCCAGAGGAGGGCTAGAAGATACAGTATGGAGAAATCAACAAGATTACAGAGTGTTGGAATGGAAGCTATATGACTCCTGTAGAGTACATTTCTTAAGGATGCAACCCATGCAGATCTATATGTTAGTAGAGAAGAAATATTACCTTACACCTGCTACAATTACTAATATGTTAAACAAGAAGCTTCAATGTGATCATTTCAGTGAAATGGCATATCAACTTCTTAAACTTCTCACAAAACAGCTTAAGAATCCATGAAGTGTTTGGAAGCATCCTCTTGGTGATTAATGAAGCTTTCAATGAAGAGACTTGAGATTTTGAAGAAGAATATCAAGTTTAGGGGAGGATTATTGGGATTAAAAGACTTCTTAATGATCTTAAAGTTACTGCTGCTCAGGTTTGTGTTACTGCTGCTAAGCTAAAGTTAGTACTGCTAGTTCACAGTTACTACTGTTAGTATATATTAGTACTGCTAGTATAAAGTTAGTACTACTGGTGTAAAGTTAGTACTGCTGGTGAAGACTGAAGAAAATATTCTAAGGAGTTACTACTGCTTGTGCTCAGTTAATGTTGCTGGTGTATAAGTTACTACTACTGAAAGATTAAGACTGCTGAAAGAGTTTCTACTGTTAGAGAAAGGATAAAGACAGAAGAAAGGATAAAGATTGTTTGGAGATCAAGATTACTTACGTGATAAGTATTAGTTATTTAATAGATCATAGAGAATATTCTAAGTCTTAGGAATATATTGTAAATCGACTAGGACTCCTTGGTGTATAAAGGAGGTTCTAGGGCATAGAGATTCATATCACCAAAAATGAGTCATTCATAGAATTGTCATAACGTCAAGGTTTTGTAACCCTAATACTAGGAGAGTATTCGTATTATTCTTAATAATATTAGAGCTTTTATTGTTTGTTGAATTGTGATCTTGTGTTACTGTTTCATTAAGAATTCTTCTAATAATAAAGATTAGATTCCGCATAATCTTTAATACACTTAATAAAGTTTCTACTATAGTTATGTTAGATTTATCTATTATAACTAAACCTTAAACAAGCTTAAGGAATTCAATCTATTAAAGTGGGATCCAACAAGAGGTATCCTACAACTAGGACAATATGTGTTCTCCGGTTACAGCTACATATCTAGAAATATTAGTCTGATAATATACATATGTCCATGTGTGATTTAAC
>BQNB010105741.1:0-23539 GCA_026074375.1 Tanacetum coccineum | reverse complement strand
ACCCCTATTTGATCTCTTTGTAATTCTTTTTCTAGCTTCTTGCTAGTTGGTTTTATAATAGTTGCCGTTCTAAAAAAAATGTTAAAGGAAAGAGAAACATATTAATTTTTCTTTTCATTTTTTTAGATCCAAAGACAACAAACAAACAACATCGGCAATTTTGCATCTTTATGGTCTTCATTATCTGATATTCTTTTGTTTTTTCTTCATTTAAATGATAAGTAAACGTCATTTAACATATATCCTCGTTGAAAAATGAAAAAAAACACAATAGACTATGAAACTGAAACCAAATTCGATATGTTTTTATGAAACATAATTAACATGTTAGTTGCTTTAGAAAAAAGTTAATATGTGTTAGTAGAAACTTTACATTTTTAATCGTGGCATATGTATATCATATTTAGCTTTGTAAATGATTAAACAAAGCTGTTACAGATCATGTTAGTTAGCTTTGTATATCATCGATTCAAAAGTATCTTTAAATAAATAAATTTGTTAAATATTAGTAATACTTTTAATAGAAAAAGTAAAATAGCATGAATTTAGAAGGAGTGGGATCATGTGAAAAAAAGTTAAAACTAGGTAATCAATTTTCAATACCTTCAAATTAAAGAGTAATGGGTATTTTTTTTAACGGCAAATAGATATATATAAATAAAATAACTGCTACTAGCAAGACGCTAGAAGCAAGATACAGAACAGACTAGAATAAAATACATACAACAAATTCTAGACTCTACCCGAGGCTTTAACTGCGAGGACTACAAAAGGGATGAAAAAACTCTTGCCACGATAAGAGAAAAATCCCCACTCACGGAGGCCGAGCCACCGGTTTCACTCCGAAGTGATTTTGATGTAGACCCAAACAAGCACCGAGGGAATGAAACAAGTTAGAAACGATGAAGCTAAAGAACCAAACATAAGCAAGAAACCATGAACTAGTTCTCCAACCTCTAGTTCTCCAACTAGTTCTCCAACTAGTTCTCAAACTAGTTCTCCAACTAGTTCCCCAAGTAGTTCTCCGACAAGATCTCCGAATAGAACTTCGACCAGTTCTCCAACCTCTAGTTCTCCAACCTCTAGTTCTCCGACTAGTACTCCAAGTAGTTATCGTCATGGACCCGCGGGCAACAATCGATTTTTCAGCCATTCAACCCAATTACTCGTCAAGCATCCCCTATGAGAAAGCAAATTATAAGAAGAAGAGCGGATATTATCAAAGAGGTCACTTTTTTTCATTGGATGAGAACAAAAACTGACGTTGTTACGGTACCTCCAAAGCCACCAACAAAGAGAAGCAAAAATAACGGTCACATGGTAGTTCTTCTCTTTGGAAACTTGCCACGAACATAACCAACTTCTCATCTGATCATGAGACGAAAAAGAAGGAAGGGGAATATCACACCAATTTCGAACCATTCTCCAAACCTCAGAAGCAATGTCGCACTCAAATAAAATATGAGACGAAGATTCCACATTACCGTTACACATAGGACACGAGATCGATTGAATATCCAAACCATAAGAAGAGAGATTCAAGCGATGCGGCAATCGATCCAAATACAATCTCCATAAGAAAATATTAACTTTGCGTGGCAGAACTTTGTACCAAGAAGTCGGAGGAATCAAAGAAGGAAGAAGCATATAGTCAATAATGCGACGCGTTTCCGCAACCGTGAAGATGTCGTCTTTTGCTATCGACCAAACACAAGAGTCCTCATCAACATTTATGTCAATAAGGCTAATTTCGGTAAGCAAATCCCTCAAATAAGCCTTGTTACGAACACCGATATTTGTCCTAGGCCATATCTATTTCCATTGCCCATTTTCAATACGATCGATAATGAGGCAATCTTTATCTTGATCCAAGCGATAAAGCCTATTGTATCGATATGAAGAGTAGAGTCTCCAATCCAAATGTCTTTCCAAAAGCGTATACGAGTGCCACAACCCACGCGAAAACAGAGGGAATTAAAAGGGATGATGCCTATCGAGTAAAGATAGTTAGAAGAACCAATAATCCTAGACCACGTACTATTAAAATTGCAACCTTGAACATCAAAACCACCCTCTTTACCATGTAAGGCTTTGATGATTTTGACCCAAAAGGCATTCGGACAAGAATGCATCCTCCAACGCCACTTTTGGAGCAGAGCAAGATTAAAAGCCTTTAAGCTACCAATATTCAAACCACCTTTATCAAAGGAAGAAAGAACGTTTGACCATTTAATCCAAGCAATCTTTTTGTTATCGTGAGAACCGCCCCAAAAAAATGTAGCTCGATATCTTTCCAAGGCTTTTAAGATAAGCTCGGGAGCTTTGAAGATAGAAAGATAGTAGATACCAAGGCTGCCAAGAACTGCCTTTATAAGGGTAAGACGACCACCGATAGATAACATATTCGCTTTCCAAGAAGAGAGTCTCGATTGGAAGCGATCAATCAGGGGTTGCCAGTTGGAAATGAGATTCATGTTGGAACCAATCGGGAGCCCAAGGTACGTGAAAGGAAGGGAACCTGGAGCACAACCAGTACTAGTAGCCATAATAGACACTTCTTCATTTGAGACTCCAATACCATAAATGTTGGATTTGTGAATATTAATCTTGAGACTTCTACTTTTGGGGACTCAATTACCTATAAAGTTTTGTATTTGTGATTTATTTTTCATTGAGCACCGGCGCTTTAGTAAGAAGACGTTTGTGGAAGCACTCGAATGATATTATCTAAATCATCTGAGCATTCCAAACATTATGTAATTACCACTACTTTACATCTAAAAAAAATTTTATCTAACCAAAATAATACTCAAAAAAACCAAAACTCAATCAATATTCCCCTCCACCAGGCCACCTCCTCACTACAACAATCAAATATCATTCACAAATAATCCACACCCATAACGAATCGCCCAATGAATAAACAGGCGGGCCCCCCCCCCCTCCCCCACCCAGCGGATTATGGCCCCCACCCATGCTTTCACACATGCTCGTGATATCGAAAATTCAAACCAACATAGGAATTCCATAAATCAGTACAGACGCTCTACGAGAATTAGCAAGCTCTTCATCCAAAGTATTCGCCATTTTGAACCAAACCAACGGAACTGATGAGAACAAAG
The DNA here is from genome assembly GCA_026074375.1 of Tanacetum coccineum. NCBI lineage: Eukaryota > Viridiplantae > Streptophyta > Magnoliopsida > Asterales > Asteraceae > Tanacetum > Tanacetum coccineum. The sequence goes on along the minus strand of BQNB010105741.1, from coordinate 20,417 downwards.
TCAGTATTTCCAACTACCGAATCAAAGCTTTTTACGAAGTCAACTCTTGTGAAAGATTAACATATTTTCTTTCTTTATTTGAACCAAATCTCCATGACTCGCTGAGAATTATAACAGCGCTGACCGTCAGAATTTGTGGACGCATTCTTATCGAAAATGAAAGCGGATTGTACTAATTAGCTCAATTCAAGTTCTTAATCAATCTAGTTTCTTAAGGAGATGCCGATATGGCTAGTTTTGTTAGCTAAGTCATGGGACTTTGTATATATGATGATAGTGCATAAGGAAAGTGAGGAAAGTCTTAATCAAAAATAGGTATACTGATCCTTTGGGAAGAAGGCCGTGAAAAAAAGATGAATTGGCACCTTGAGGCATCGAACCAGACTCGAAAAAAGAGTTAACAAAACCACAAATATCCGTCTTCAAAAGGTCCCAATATTTCTTTAGAATGCATAAAGAGGAAAACACCTATCAGGGATTTCACCAGGGGCTTATTGCTAAACCATCAATCCCAAAAGCCGATTTAATTTCTCACCATGAGAACGAACAAAGGTCTCGAGGAATCACAGGTGGTCCACGAGTGCATAAACCTCCTTTTGAGCGTTTAAGGAATGAAGGATTGCATTGTATAATACCAACCACTATATTTCATTATAATTACATTTCTTTACCTTTAAACCCTCAAACCAAGCACCCCTAAAGGATAAGAGGAATTAAGGAATCTCACAAGTCTCATCAACCACCTCACATATAGCCTCCTTTGGCTTCGCTACCAACCAACAATTTAGTCCACCTAATCATCTATCACACCAAACATTTCTCATCATCCTCGTTAAAGATGAATAGAAGGTATTGACTGGTCGATGTAAATGTTACCCCGACTCTAGAAAGATAATTCTTCTCACGGGTTTCTTACCAATGAAGGGAATCCGACAATCATCACTCGACATATACCCGCTTTACAATACATTCGTAAACAATGACTAACCTTGGACATAATAATAGAAGGGTATTCAAATTAAACACTAATCACTAGTAGGGATTGATTGAATGATGAATGTTTCGGAACGGAATTGGCTCTTAGAAAAGAATGTAGGAAGGAAAAAAACAGATTTTAAAGAAATTAAGGCTACAATTTGAATGAGTAAAGTTTACTACTCCATCCGTCTTAAAATTATTGTCCCCCGATAAAAAAACACAGTTTAAGAAAAGTGCATTTATTACTGTTTTCTCTTTCTTACTTTTTGACCGAATAACAGTTTTACCCTCAGTTAATTAATTAAAGTCTTCTTTAAAGTCTGTAATAATAATTTCAAACAAGAGTAATATAGTAAACTTGATCAAACTTCCCTATTTATTTTTAGTAGTGGACAATTAAATTGAGACATGCCAAAAAAGAAACGTAGAGAATAAAAATGAAAATGAGAGTACCTTTTTGTTAACTGCTTATGTTCATAAAGTCGAGTGGGATACAGACATACGAGCGTTATAATTCGCAATGAACAGTAAACAATCGCAATCTCACACGATCTTGTCGGCGTGCTGAGAATGGTAATACCGAAGCGGTCGAAAACTTTCAAAATTGAACGAAATGGATGCCAAATGGAAAATTTAATGAGCAATTTTCTGAGCTACTTTCAAGAATGTTTGGTTAAAAATTAAGGAAGAATTTGCCAATAATAACATGAAAGTTAAATGACTAATTGTAAACAGCGTAAAGCGTTAAGAAAAACTGATATCCATGACTTAAGTTACATTATTAAAAGGCAATATAGGTATTTCACAAAAATATATTATAATTTTTATAATATTGCACAAAATTGAGTTAAGTTGAAACTAAATGTTAACTTAGATACATAAATGCAAATTTCTTTATTAGAAAGATAAAACTACAAAAAAGTTTATTGTTTGGGCTTATACAAGACAAGCCCTTTCAGCCCGTTAAGATGATTTATGACTTTGGAATGTAAGGTAACTAAAGTACTAAACCCATAAAATGTAGAAGAGTCAAGAGGTTCAATACTTCATAATTCAAATTAACGAGAGGATTGCGGCCCGCGTGTTACAACAAACTTATTTATCTTTGGATGTCGAATATATATGTTAAATGTTTTGTGTTGAGTTTGTCTAAGAAAGAATAATGTCCGCGCGTTGTGGCGGGGCTATTTTTATTTGTTTGTCGAAGATGCATTTTCGTAGTTGTAATTATCCATAAATAGCCTCTAGACTACCCACACTTCTACATATTTAGTTTTCAATAAACCGTATGGTAGTTTTTAAAGTTAATAAATAGGTTACAAGTGTGTTTTGAGATATTTATTTTTAATATTAATTGTCGACATTTTTATAACAAATTTTATTTTTTAAATAACATATTTACGAAAAGTACCTTAAACGACTTAATATGACCTTTTGTAATTTTTTTATAATATTTAATGATTTTGGGCTCTTTTGGGCCGGCCTTTTGTTCCACGCTGGGCTAACTGTTTTTTGTAAAACGACTCAATAGGCGTCGTAATAAACTATCGAGTGTTTTTATAATTAGGTCCACAATTTCCAGTGATTCTTACCAAATTTATTATTAACGTGGTTTGCAAACCCTCGCTCCGTTGCGGGGTGTTTGGGTATTGTGTCGTTACGGTTATTAAGACGGGCTTGGTTAATCTTTGACGGACCAAATAAAAATATGTTTAAGACATCTAAAGAAAACCCAAGTTATAGCCCAGACGCGAGCCCAAACCGCGAGCCCAAGCCCAAGCCATCCGCGAGTCCAACTCCAGGTGGTTAGCCCTGGAGTGAGCCCAATGAGGCCCAAGAGTGCCTGCTAAATGTACAGTAGTATAATTTTGAGTTAAAAATGAATTATATGAAACCTTGATAGTGTGGTTATTGATGCATATTTTACGGTTTGCCTCAAATTCTCAAAGCATACGATATAGGGATTGAATTAATTCAACTATGCACCTTTAGAGTTGAATACTGGTGAGTTATCTGATACGCTTTAAACCGTATCAAGGTAGCGCCACTATAGCGTGTGCGAGCTCCGTAAGAAAAATAAGAGAAGACTAGAGATTTATTTGACAGAACATGACTTTCATTGATAAATGACGCGGTATAAATACCCAATAAACCTTAATTTGTCAGATAAGTTGAATACGAAGACATTCCTAAACAAATAGTCAAACATGACACACACTTTCCTAACACAAAGACATTCCTAAATAAATAGTCAAACATGACAAACAAGTTCTAGCCCATCACAAACTCCTTCCGCCAGCTCGGTGCTTTCTTGGTCTAATTCCCACGACCTAGCCCATCAACCGTGGGCGTAACATTCTCTCCTTCTTCGAAAATTACCTTGTCCTTAAGGTTATATGAAGGGTAAGTGTCCTTGAAATCTGACATCCATTCCCATGTTGCTTCCTCCGGAGACCGTCCATCCCATTGCACCAAGACCTGCTGAACTAAGCTTCCATTGTGCACCACTAATCGCGAGTCACATATAGCCATGGGTTTTTCCAACGACTGCCCCTCTTGAAATTCCTTGGGCAATTCGGTTATAGCTTCCTCCCCATTACCTTAAAATAACTTGAGAATCGACACATAAAAAACCAGATGAATCTTGCTTGTACTAGGCAGGGCGAGTCGATAAGCCACTTTCATTATCCATTCCACTATCTCATATGTACCATAAGGCCAGCTTATTTGAAAGATGCTTAGCAAGTGTAATTTGTCGATAAGGCTGAAGCTTAACGAGCACCTTATCCCCCACATTGAACTCCACGTCACACCGATTACGGTTGGCCTTCACCTCCATTTTATTTCTTGCCTCCACAAGGTTTTGCTTAAGACGCCACATTAACCCATCACGCTCTACTAATAATTCCTCCACAACCGCAACTTTAGACGAACCCGCTAGGTACGGTATTAAGGACAATGGTAATCTACCATACAAGACTAGGAAATGTGACATTTTAATGCTAATGTGATAGCTTGTGTTGTAGCAAAACTTGGTCCATGGTAAAAGACGCACCCATTGGTTAGGACGGTCCAACACCATGGCCCTAAGATATTGTTCCAAACCCCGGTTAACCACTTCCGTTTGCCCGACCGTCTAAGGGTGATACGCCGTGCTACGGTTCAATTGTGTCCTACTGAGCTGAAACAATTGCGTCCAAAATTTACTAACAAAAATAGGGCCACGATCAGAAACAATTGATTTTGGTATCCCATGATATTTATCACGATCTACAAGAACAGTTCAACCACTTTATAAGCATTAAAGTTTGTTGATAACGACCTAAAATGAGCGTACTTAGAGAATCGGTCCACGACCACCAAAATAACTAGCAACCCCTTGGAAACTGGCAACCCCGTTATGAAGTCCATGGACACATCTTCCCAAACATCATATGGTGTTGGTAAGGGTTGCAGATAACCATCCATCGCTTGCATTGAGTACTTAGTCTGTTGACAAACTAGGCATTGCTTGACATACTCATCCATTGACTTCCTCATTCCCGTCCAATAAAATAACGTCGAAAACCCTTCTAACATTTTCTTGACTCCTTCATGCCCTACGCAAGGAGTATCGTGTAAATCCTGCAACAACAACTTCTTTAATTTTGATTCCTTCCCAACATACTATCGACCCTGAAAAATGATAAGCCCTTGCTCACGTCGAACCCTAATCGGAGCAGCCCTCATATCCAATTGATGATGCAAGTTACGTAATTCCTCCAAGGATGCGTTCTCCTCATTTAAATTAGCAAGAATCCCCACAACTGGTTGGCTGAGAGCCATACAGGACGCACTAACCGTCTCCTCATCCTCGTACATACGGGATAGCGCATCAGTCGCTTGGTTCGATATCCCCGATTTATATTCGACCTTGAAATCAAACCCCATTAACTTTCAGACATATTTTTGTTGAATTGGTGTCTGGATCACTTGTTGCATAAGTCCCTTAATACTCTAATGATCAGTTCAAACTATAAATCGCTGCCCCACCAAATATTGACACAATTTATATATCGATTCCACTATAAACGCATTCTCGGGCCTAGTTTACAGCTAAAATAACTAATAGGCCGACTAGATTAAAGTAATATCGCGCATATCCCATTAGTGGATGCATTTGCTTCTACCACAAAGACCTCATTAAAATCCGATTAACTTAAAACCGGTGTTGTAGATAACCGCTGTATAAGCTCCTCAAAGGCTGGCGCCTCCTGTACACCCCACTCAAAACCATCTTTTCGTACAAGATCAGTTAGAGGTGCCGCCATAGTCGCATATACCTTAATAAAATGCCTATAATACCCCGCAAGCCCTAAAAACCCTCGTACTTGGCGTTGAGTTGTTGGATTAGGCCATTCCCATACAGCTTTTATTTTATTAGGATCCATCCTTACCCCATCGCCTGAGATAGTATGTCCTAAGTACCCGAGAGTTTCAGCCCCAAATACACACTTGGAACGTTTTACGTAAAACTGATGTTCCTGCAAACACCAAAAAACACACTCCAAGAGCTCCAAATAAGCTGCAAGCGTGGTACTGTAAACCAAGATATCATAAAAAAATGATCCTAAATTTACGCAAATATGGTGAAAACAAACGATTCATAGTGGCCTGAAAAGTAGAAGGAGCATTGGTAAGCTGGTAATCCCGAAAGGCATAACCAAAAAAGCATAATGACCATCATGTGTTCGGAACACCATTTTATACACGTCACGCTCATGGACTCGACTTTGATGGTACCCGGCTCGTAAATCTAACTTAGTAAAAATGATCACTCCCCAAGCTCATCAAACATCTCATCGGCCGTTGGAATGGGAAATTTATCCTGAACGGTAACTGCATTTGATGCCCGATAATCCATACAAAATCGATAGCTTCTATCCTTTTTTAACTAACAACACGGGTAAAGAAAAAGGACTTTGACTATAATGGATAATCCCCTAATCTAACATCTTTGTAACTAACTTTTCCATCTCACCTTTTAATAGTGTGGATAACGATAAGGTCATACATTCACTGGCTTAGTATCAGGTAACAAATGAATACGATAGTCGATAGAACAATGGGGAGGTAAAGTAGTGGGTACCTGGAATAGTGAATCAAACCTTTCAAGCAGGTGCGTAAGCTTGGCATTCTCCAACGCCACATCCCCATGCTACATCTACTCGGCGTCCGCTGCCTTTGCCAGACTATGAATCTCGTAAACCCTAAAGACCTCATCCGGATCGAGCAATGCTTGCATCTGATGAAGGCTAATTTTCTTCATGCGGAGGGATGCATCACCTTTCAATGAATAAGTAGTGTTAAAAGGATAAATTCCATGTTTTGTGTCGCATAGTCATGCGTCACTTTTCCTAATTTCTGAAGCCATTGAATCCCTAACACCATGTCGGGTCCTTGGGTCGGCAAGACATACAAATCGACCTCCATTGTTACTCCTTACATGTGAAGAGTAACGTGCAAGCAAAATTTTCACACATTAATGTCTCTTCACTCCCAATATAGACTTTGAACACTTTAGTTCGTTGAATAGGTAGACACATTCTCTCGACTACATCATGTCGAATAAAATTATGCGTGATACAGTTGTCAATGAGGACGTAGACATCCGTGTACCGATCGTTCCTCACAGTTGGAGAGAATGTGGGCTTCCGTGACCAATGAGTGAATTGGGGATTGATATGTTCCCACTTTTGACTGCATCATCACCCTCGTCCGTGGCTGCGTCACCCGGGTGATCATCCTCGTTTGTCATTAGCAACAAAAATTTGCTCGGACATTTATGCCCTCACACCCAACGGTTATCGCAATTAAAACACAACCCCTTATTGAGTCGCTCTTGACGTTCCACCGACGAGATCCATTAAATAGCAAGTGGCTTGGGATTTGTATTAGGATTTGGTAACAAATGTGATGACATCAAATAACGTCACTTTTATAGCATCATTTATCCCATGTAAATTACCTATTTTGTATAATTATTGCAATAATTGGTACTTAATTGTTTATATTTGAGAATTGCAGTAATTATAGAGTACTTTGTGAAGATTAGCTAAAAGGCACGCATTCTGGAGTTTAAACAAAAAAATCTAAAGAATACTATTTAGATATCCAATACGCCGTATCCATCAAGGAAAATACGGCGTATCTGTGCATGCACTTTACAAGAAACCATGAAGATATAAAGTCCAATACGCCATATCCAGGAGACATCTATACGTCGTATTCAATATAAAGTAATAAAATTTTCTGGAAGATATTGAACAAGGTCCTTACTCCAAAAAATCCCCAATACGCCGTATCCCACATCGCCCGATACGGCGTATTGACCCTTTTCCAGACTCTATAAATACAAAACCCTAAACTCAGTTGTAGACATTCTTTTAACTACCAAGTCTGATTTTCAGAAGATTTATGAAGCCAAAAAGGTCCTGAAAAGTGGTCTGATCAATGGGAAAACTCTTGTAATCTCTACACTCCACTATACGCGTTCTGTTAGCATTATGTTTAATCGTTCATCTATGATTTCGTGTATTATTACAATGACTATCGGCTAATACCTTTAGATATTGGTCATGTTTATGATAATATAATGTTTTGATTTGTCTTTATATCGATTGTTCCTTATTCGTTGTATGTTGATTATGTTTATCACTTCATACCTATTTATGTGTTTAATTATGTGTTTTACCTATCATTTAACTAGGTCTAGTCCTACATATTTAATGCGCTGCAAATTCAGTGTTGTTTGGGCGTAGGCTAAGAGTCCGAAATAGAAACATATAACGCTTATTCATATAGCTAGAATAATAGGATCACCAATAGAAATCCCTATTTCGATCTATGGTTAAGTGGATAGGTAGACTAAGCCGGTGACTTAGGATTACACATAACGTCTTGTTTCCATAGGTAGTTAAGTGGGTGTGGACTACTAGTATATGAATTTCCATTAAGCAATAAGTTGGTAAAGCCTCCATGAGCTAGGATTCAATATAACCACCAATATAGTTTCCTAAATAGATTATAATCAACGGTGTGAGCTTTATGCGGGTTTAGGTTAATTGTGACAGGATTAACTAGCGACAAACCTCGAGTCTAGGGAGAAGATCTACCTAACTTTGGAATGATATACCACCAACGAATTAATACAATCATTGCACGAATAGATAATCAAGGCATTTTCTTAGATTAAACTAGCTAATACGTTTTCCTAACATTTGACCGTTTCCCTATCTTTTGTTAATTACTTGTGTGCGTTATTTGTCATCACCTTAGGATAGTTAAAACTAAACTCGTGCCAATCTCTCAGACTGAAAATCCCCCTCTTTGCATTAGTTTAGGTTTAATTAGATTTAATTAGAATAATTAGGGTAGATTAGTACTAAACCTAGGTAAATAAAATACCGATAGAATTAAGAGTTAACTTCCACACTCAGTGATCGACACCCTACTTACCACGAAGCTACATCTGATCGGGTACACTGCCCGTTAGAGTTTTGTTTTTAGGTATAGTCGGCATAAAATAAATAGTAAAACTTGATAACTAAAATAAAAACCTACACGACGACACATCAAAATGCGACTTAGGTGTACTAACCGCCAGTGAAGTCCCCCCTAAACGAGGCGTTGACTGCCTTTGATTCCCAACGTTCGGGAAACGTTTAGCCGTCGTGATAGAAGCCAGGGCTGATTGGTCTTCCAACCTAGCTTCTGTGATACGCGCCAAGGAGAACGCATCGCCTAACGTAGTTGGTTTCAACACCAACAACTCGCGTTGTAGGTTGAGTTTAAGTCCCGAGATGTAGAAAGAGATGAGTAAGGATTCCTATATATCTGTAACCCTGTTCATGAGTTTCTCAAACTCTCGTTGATAATCCTAAACCGTACCCAATTGCAACAACTTTGATAATGCCTCTTGCGGATCTTTATAATTTGATGGTCCAAAACGATTCTTCACACTTTTCTCAAACTTGGCCCAAGTAGTAATCAAACCATTCCTTGTCATCCACCGAAACCATCCGCAGCCGAACCTTCCAAGTTAAAACTCATAATCCGCAAACGGTGATGAGCGAGAATATTAAGCAATGAGAAGTATTCATTAATGGAAAAGATTCAGCTTTCTGGATCGATTCCTAAAAATTTAGGAACGCCTAACCGCATAAATCGCATAACAATGCCCCTTGATCATCCCCGCCCCACTTCTGATTTTGTAGCAGCCCACAAGTTGCTTGGAACTCGACTCGTAATGCATCAAACTGAGCATGGAAAGCCACGACATGTTGTGTTGCCAGCTTTTTCGCTGCGTCTTGGTGGTCCTTAAGCCGCAACCTCACCGTGTTTTAATCCATGAGTACAATGAAAGCACCAATTGATACGCCCTAAACCGTATCAAGGTAGCACCACTATAGCGTGTGCAAGCTCTATAAGAAAAAGAAAAGAAGACTAGAGATTTATTTGACAGAACCTGGATTTCATTGATAAATGACGCGGTATAAATAGCTAATAAACCTCAACTTGTAAGATAAGTTGAATACGAAGACATTTCTAAACAAATAGTCAAACATGACAAACACTTTCCTAACACAAAAACATTCCTAAATAAATAGTCAAACATGACAGACAAGTTCTAGCCCATCACAAACTCCTTCTGCCAGCCCGGTGCTTTCTTGGTCCGCTTCCTACGACCCAGCCCATCAACCGTGGGCGTAACATTATCATTACATATTTACCAAGCTTTATCATTGTTATTTCTTGCTAGTCTTAACTTCTAATAGTATTAACCAAGGGTGTAAAAATCATAAATTGGTAGTCGGGCGGTCGACCTCCTTGTAGCTTGTTATCGGTCTAGGTGGGATTAATCGGATTGGCATTTCCGCCAAAATTTAGGTATTTCCGACAAGTTTTGGATATTTTCGGCGAGTCTAGCGTATTTTTGACAATTTTTTTGAAGTAACTTGTAATAGATATAAACAGTTGCTATAATTTATCAAAACAACTTTATGATGAGTTTTGAGTTTTGATTTTTCCGACAAGATTTGCTGGTAAGTATAACCACTATTGACCACCGTTGATCGTCGTTGACCACGGTTGATCGATTTATTCGACCGATTTACATAAATCGAAAATGTTGGTGGCCTTGTAGCGCTTAGACGACGATTAATCGACCTTGTAGATTTTTTTATGCAACACTGGTTTTAACTACTAAAATTTCATGTTATATCCGAGTGTTGAAATGTTATCAAAAAGCTCGATTAAGCGGCTACATATGCTGTTATGAAGCTAGTGACCTTATAGTAAAGTAGCATGTAGTGGTTTAAAATTTTTAGAAACTTAATGATGGTAATACTAATTGTGTAAAATTAAACGAGTAATTGTGCATAACGATGAGATTTTATAGCGGCAGAAGTTATAATGATACTATGGTTACACAAATTACAATATAAAGAACATCACACTAATTACAAGGATGCGAGCATTGACATAAAGTATGTGTTGCAGGACCAATCTTACATTTATCGGTGCCGCCGGGGTGTGCCTTTGCACACTTGTCTTGGCAACAAATCATCGGACAATTAAGGCCATACAAGTCCATTGTTTCAACGCATGTCTGACCACCATTATTAACAATGCTTTCGGATGTCATCTTCCGTGCCATCGTTGTACACATTTGCTGAGCAACTGCATTTTAAACATCAGTTTGCATGATGTTCCATAACTAAAAGTAAATCAATGTTGAGTATCATAATTTATGAGAAATTACCTAGAAAACAAAATTTGAGCAGGATTGTTTTAGTCATCATACTATATGAATATCCAAAAATACGTACTAAATATAATACGGAGTACGACTTTTAACAATTTGATGTAAACCATGAATTGTATTGGTTTGATGAAATGCTTTCATATGCATTTAGTCATTTCGGTTGTGCTAAAATATAAAAAAATTAAAATCACAATTAATTTCTTGTATCAATTGAATCACCATTAATTTCGGCTGTTCCTAAATTAGTTTATACTTTATACCATTCTTTTTGTTTTAAACAACTTCTTGTTATTGGAACAAAATCACAAAAACTAGGGAAACTATTAAATGCCGTGAGTTATGACTATAAATTTTTATTATTTTAATGGTGCATGTAACCTACATTAGAGAGTTGGGTACAGTGTGGTGCCATGGCTTTAAGCCGTGAAAAAAGTGGTGTCACCTCAGTAAAATGTTTATGGCACGAGACTTTCACATGGCACAAAAAATTTCCTCCCTTGTTGGCACCAGAAAATGTGGTGTCATGGGTGCTACACATTCAACAAAAATACAACATTATGGCACCAGAACCTATGGCACCGCATCCGGTATGGTTGACACCACAAAAAGTGGCACCATAGCTCTATCGCGAAGGCTGTTTGATGAAAACTAAAAGGGAGGGTTGAATAGTTTTTCGATTAAAATTATCTTTTCAAAATTATAGTTTGAGATTATGCGAAGTTGATGATATTGATTGATGTATGAGATAAGAAATAAATATAAAGTACAAGTAAAGTAAAGATAAAGTAAGAAAATATAAAACCGGGATACAAGCGTTTAAAGTGGTTCGGCTACAAGGACACCTTCCATGCCCTACTCCACTCTCCGAGTCACCTACTCGAGAGTTCGTAAACACTAGTCACCAATCTCCTTTAACCGGCGGAGAAGCCTCACAATGTCGCTTACACCGTTTTACCGATACAAAGCTAAATATCGAGTTCTAACAAAGGTAGAACCAACCCAATGCAATCACTTCTTTTTACAAGGATGAGAAATGATACTACAATGACTAAATGAAGTACAAGATACAACAAGGTGATCTTGATATGATGATGGAGACTTGGAACAAGAGAACTTGAGCTCGATCGTCTCGTATGCTATTTTGGCAATTTCTTATATTAAAAGAATTACATACAAATGATGTATGAAACTAACTAGATCTGAAAACAAGAGAGATGTCAGATTATAAGAGAGATTATAGTGAGAATGAATGATTAAAACATGAAAAATGACTTGGTATTTATAGGCAAAAACTTGCACTGTAGCCCGGTTCCCGAGGTGCCCTCCTCATAGGGGGCTAGTATAAACACTAGGAACTGGCCTTTTACTATTCACTAGAACTTGGCGGTACCTTTCCCAAATGGTACCGGCCAGTGTAGTTTAATACTTTAATGGAACCGGCAGACTGACACAAAATCCGAATTTTTGATTGCCAAATCTTAAATTATTTTGTGTATTTTTGAAAGATTTGTTCAAGATACGGAGGGATAATGCTGTTATCCAGGATGTAAATAATTTACATAATTTCTAAAATTAAAAGTCTAAGTTACTTATATAAAAAAAATATGTGTAGTAAGTATTTTTGGTAAGTGGTTTCTTATTGGTCTAAACTTGTGCATTCTAAATTTTTACTTGTAATGATTTTGTGATTATTATCGACAAAACACGAGAAGATCGTAAGATAAAATTAAACATTTTTACAGCTTATTTTTTGTTGGAAACACAAAAAGTGTCGGTCACTTCCAAGTTGTAATAGGTTTTAGCTCGTAGATTGTGTCATGTTAAGTATAGAAGCTAATCCGGCTTAAGGCCCATGGGAAGCCCATCATAGCCCATGGGCCAGCCATCATGTTACTATATAAGCCCTCTCCTAGCCTTGGAGAGGGGTTGGTTGTTTCATTTCTTCCATATTTCCACATAGTAATAACATCATCCATTTCATCACTTTTTATCTATCTAAACATCACAACCCACATCTCTCTCTTGTTCTTGGTTTAGATCATAAGATCACATGTTTCTTCAATTGGTATCAAGAGCCATGGAGTGGTGTGTTTAGTTTTTGTGTTTGTCTTGTGATTTGTGTTCAAAATCTTTATAAAGAACAAAATTTTTGACTCAAAATTTTTTGGCGTAAAAACCTTAAAGTTTTCATTTTTATTGTTCCTATAGGGTTAGTAACACTAGTTGTACAAGAATTTTTGCTAAAAACCATTCAAAAATGTGTCTTTTTGAGTTTTGAAAATTTGAGTTTCGTAGTAGTTGGAACCGAACGAGTACAACCGAACAAGGTCACCGAACGAGTAAGCCAATCAAGAGAACCGAACTAGCTCAGTTATAGTGGGAACCGAACTAGTATCTCTTTGGCAACCGAACGAGTTGTCTGTTTCAAGAACCGAACTAGTTCATCTGTGTTGGAACCGAACTAGAATCCTGTCAGTTGGAACCAAACGAGTGCTCACTAGTTAGAACCGAACGAGGTTTCACAGTTAGAACCGAACAAGTTAATTGAACCTAGAACCGAACGAGGTTTACTCAAGAGGAGCCAAACTAGCATATTTGTTTGACAACCGAACTAGATAACCGAACAAGCAGAGCTGAACCAGCTGAACCGAACTAGTTTGTCCCTTTGTCAACCGAACAAGACAACCTATCTAGGCAATTTCTTTCTCAACCGAACTAGTCAATTCCATTTAAGATACACTAACTCAAATTTCTAAATTATACGGTTATTTCTTTGACTTGTAAAATCCTGTAAAACTTTAACTTGTTTTCCCGGTTTTGTCAAGAATTGTAAAATCCCGTGTAGTTTCATTTCAAGACTCAACAATTACATAACCAAACACAATTTCTTTCTACCACCGATTGATCAATTTGTAATCTTTTTGATACCACAATGATGACTCTTGCCGATAAGTCACTTCTTTCAGGAGGGGACAACAAACCACCAATGCTTGAAAAACACTTGTATGATTCCTGGAAGAGCCGAATGGAACTGTATATGTTGAATAGACCTCAAGGAAGAATGATTCTTGCCTCTGTTGAAAAAGGACCACTCGTTTGGCCTTCAATCACTGAGGATGGAGTAACAAGGCTTAAGGAATATATTGAACTGACTCCCGCTGAATCCATTCAAGCTGATTGTGACATCAAAGCAATAAACATCATTCTCCAAGGCCTTCCAACTGAAATCTATGCTCTTGTGAGTCAACATCGGGTTGCAAAAGATCTTTGGGAGAAGATTAAACTGCTAATGCAAGGAACGTCGTTAACAAAACAAGAACGAGAATGTAAGATGTATGATGAATTCGATAAGTTCACTTACAAGAAAGTAGAGTCATTACATGAGTACTACTTGAGGTTCACTCTGTTACTCAATTATATGAACATCTACAAGATGCCATTGGAGCAATTTCAAGTTAACACCAAGTTTTTAAACACTCTTCCTGATGAATGGAGCAAATTTGTTACTGATGTTAAATTGGTCAAAGACTTGCATACTACCAATGTTGATCAGCTTCATGCTTACCTGCAACAACATGAAAGACATGCAAATAAAGTTCGTTTGATGCATGAACGTAACTCCGACCTCTTGCTTTAGGTGCAATCTCACCAATTACCTCCGTCAACTATCAAAATCATCTACACACCTCCCCGAACTCTCAACTTCAACATCATGTTTCACCATACCCGTCTTTACAGTTTGTAACACCTTATCAGACTCAACAATTCACAACTAGTCAATCAACACCTCTTTCAATCACATATCCATCAAATGAGTACCAATCCTCAGTTCACCACAACGTTTATTCTCCACAATCATCCATCCCACAATTGGAATATCACCACAACTTACCACATCAACATCGAATTTTCCCACAGACCCGGTTTAATTGTTTCCAGTCTTTCCAGAAAGGGGATGATCCAATTGATGCGATCAATCACATGATGTCATTCTTAACTGCTGTTGTCACATCCCGGTATCCTAGTACCAACAATCAGCTAAGGACTTCGTCAAACCCTCGTCAACAAGCTACCATCTATGATGGAAAAGTAACTGTCAACCTTTCAGGTGAGAGGAACCTACATATACTACTGAACAACGAGAAAATACACACGTGGAGTCAAGTGTAAGCAACACAGGTGAAACAACGACTTGACATCTGATACAACGCCAAGGGTAGGTGTCATATTCCAAGCAGTGTACTATGCCCAAGAGAAAAAGGGATGAAACGTGGTTCAATGATAAAGTGTTGCTGGTTCAAGCTCAAGCAAGTGGTCAAGTTTTAACAGAGGAAGAAATAGCATTTTGGCAAGTATCAGGACTGTCCTAACACTCAAACCTCTCAGACTGCATTACTCCACAATGCTGCTTGTGCAAGCCGATGATCTGGATGCCTATGACTCTGATTGTGATGAACTTAACTCAGCCAAGATTGCTCTCATGGCGAATCTTTCTAGGAATGGCTCAGATGCACTCACTGAGTACGCATTGGATACTCTGGCCTATGAATTAATCATCAAAACGGAGCAGATAATGACGTCTTCGAACAGTCTAATATGTGAATCAGCAGAAACTGAAATAACCAGTGATAGCAATATCATTCCTTATTCATTAATATCTGAGTGAAACACAACCGGAAACTGTCCGAAAAATCTAACTCTTTCTGCTCAACAAGATCCATTGATATTATCTATGTTTAACAATTAAATACCCCAAGTGATGAACTGCACCAATGTAAATCTGGAATATAAAAGTGCCAATAAAGCTTTGACTACCGAGCTAGACGTAAAAAGAAAGGTTAAAGATTTGAAAGAAATGCAAAATCTTAAGAACAGTTTTTCAAGATCAAATGAACAGTATGCCGAGATTAAACGTCTTAAGCAAACTCTTTCTGAACAAGTTCAAGAAAAGGAATCTTTAATGAAAACATTTTTTGATCTCAAAAATGATTTAAAAGAGGAAGAAAACAGAAATATTGATAGAGAAATTGCTTTAGAAAGAAATTAAGCAACTTGATAATATCATTTTCAAAAGAGGTCAATCTGCGTAAACTGTTCATATGATGACTAAATCCAAAATTTGTTATGATCATTCCACAAAACAAGCTATCGGTTTTGAAAAACCTTTCTATCTAAAGAAAGTTTGGGAGTCAAAGCCAAAATTGTATGACGGTAATGTCATTCTTAAAATGGATACTATTGTGATTCATGGTTCTGATGAGACATTAATGCTTTGTGAAGAGAGTCGTTCAAAAATGCTTTTGAAGGAACAAGATCCAATGGTTGTAAAAAATAAAGTGAACACTAAACCCATTAATTATGTTGTTCTTAATAACGATTACAACAAACGATTTGTTCGATAATCTGATTTATATAGTAGAACATGCCTATTGGAAAGCCACTTCGGGTCCCACCTTAGACCCTTCTCCTCTTCCACAACCAACAAAGTTGAGGTTCCAAAAGAATTTCACTAAGTGAGTATGTGTGAATACTAGCATGAAAGAGGCTTAAACCCATCTTGGCTGGCTTGATCAGGGTTGTCAAAGAAAGAACCACTGCCACAGCTATCACTGAGGGTACGTGGGGGTTTGAACATACAAAGGCTTGTTTTCGAGATGAAATTATTCCGTTTATAAAAGAATTAAAAGATATCTTCAATAACTTCAATCAATACTTGGTTGAATGAACTTGCCGGATGTCCCAAAATATCTTTTATCAAATGGAACAGGCTGTCGAACAACATCGCTTGGAGTCCAGAACTTTCAAAGTTAAAATGAATCAAGTTTTGAGTGAAAATGAATGACTCTTGGCACAAGCCATTGATCATGATATTGTAAAAACTGTTGTGAATTTGTCTGTGAATGATGGTTGTGAAACTGTGAATGAATGTCAAAAGGTTCCTCGAAACCCAAGACGCTGAGCTTCTCAATAAAAAGATGGTTGTTGATAAAGAAACTTACGATAAACTTTGTAAGAGTTTTACAACTCTTGAAAAACATTGCATCACTTTGGAAGCTGATTCTCAACTTAATCAATAAATTTTTCAACAGAAAAACAGTGTTTTAGATCAAAATGCTCCAAGTTTTACTCAGTTGTTTGAATTAAGTGAATTGAGAGCTCAGTCTCAAGAGAAAGACACAGTCATTGTCAAGTTGAAAGAGCAAATTAAGTCCTTAAAAGGAAATGTGGATGATAGTAAAGTCAAAATGGACATGGATAAAATTGAGACTCTTAACATTGAATTGGAACATAGAGTGACAAAACTTGTTGCTGAGAATGAGCATTTGAAACAGACTTATAAGCAACTTTATGACTCGATTAAACCAAAACGTGTTCAATCAAAAGAACAATGTGATGCGTTAATCAAACAAGTCAATATAAAGTCTGGAGAAATTTCTAATTTAAATGCAAAACTTCAGGAACAAGGTTTGGTCCTAGCAGCCCTAAAAAATGAGTTAAGGAAACTTAAAGGAAAAGCTTTAGATAAGGAGGCTATTGAGACCCACTCTGTTGATCCAAAAGTGTCTAAGGATAATGTGGAACCAATCACGCCCAAATTGTTGAATAAAAGGACTGCTCACTCCTCCTATATTAAGCACACTCAGGAAGAAGCTTTGGTCCTTAGGGATATAGTCGAACATGTAAAAGGCGAATGATCCTCAAGATTCACTTTTAGAGGTCGCCTTTAGGTATACCAAAGTCATTCAGGAATTGCTTTCACACATAAGTAGGACTTGCCCTAGCATCAACAATTTTGATCCTCAATTAGTTGCGGTCACACCGAGGAAAAAGGACAAGAAAGTTAGGTTTGCCGAATCACTCACATCCACAGAAAACACAAAAACAGACTCGACTTCAAACATAGTTTCTAACAAGCGGGTTTTGCATCTACATAAGTAAGACTTTCTACTAGAGCTAGCGGATCACAGCCTTCATGAATACCCGGAATGATAAGATTCAAAACACCAAGTAGTAATTCCGAAGAGTAAAGTAAACACCACCCTAGGAAGCGTTAAACATCTAGTATTGAATAAAAGGAATGGTACGTTAAAGTTAATGGATTCTGCGTCTGTGCAGAATTCCAAAAACATGATAAATCGATTAGTCCTGTATTAACGGTGATGAGTTGCATTCCTTTGATAATATGTGTGATCAATTCATGAATGATATGAAATTCCGTGGCTAACCAAGAAGAAAAAATCAAAGAAAGAGATTTGGAAACCACAGGACAATGTTCACTACGATGGCATATATTTTGGAGACTACCCGGTCCGACCTTCCACTAATTGTAAAGAAATGCGTGCCCTTTAACTAGGATACCACTACTAATGAAATGCCTCTAGGGAAACCATTAGTTCTCAGAAATCTAAATCACCCAAACCCTGTGTTAATTGGTATAATTCAAGGAAACCTAGGAGAATAAGAATACTGAGTCCCTTAGTCAAAACTGGGTTATAAAAACAATAGCTACTAACAAACAGGAACCTAGTAAATCCTAGGGATCAACAAAAACCAATGTTCCATCTTCTTCTCTTATTGGATGCAGGTTGTTCAAATCGTCCTCTGGTATTTGGACTCCGGTTGCTCGAAGCACATAACCCGGAGGATCGCTCCACTCACCAATTTCATCAGTAAATTCTTGGGGTACAGTTAAATTGGAAATAATCAAGTCAAAGATAATGGTGATGAGACATCAGCATTGGGAATGTTTACATTTCAAGGGATTATTACATTAAGGACTTGGGCATAATCTATTTTATGTGGGATACAAATTCTGTGATATCCAATCTCAAGTGGCTTTTCGTCACAAACATGCTATCATCGCAAATCTAGAAGGTGTTGATTTATTGACGGGATCTCGAGGGGATAATCTTTATACACCTCTCACTTGGGAATATGATGGCTCCTCTCCTATTTGTCTCTTGTCAAAGCCACTAAACCAAGTCTTAGTTAAGGCATCGGCCGACTATCATTACTTGAACTGTGCTATTAATCACTGCAAGACATGGACTTGTCCGAGGTCTCCCTAAGCTCAAGTTTGAAAAGGATCACTTATGTTCTGCATGTGCATTAGGCAAAAAGTTCAAAGAAACCCACAAACCCAAATCGGAGGACACCAAACAAGAAAACTCCTATCTGTTGCATGATGTATCTTGTGGGCCAATGCTGCGCAGTGTCAATGGAAAGAAGTACATCCTCGTTATTGTCGACGACTACTCTCGATTTACAGGGTAAAAGTTTGCGATCAAAGAGGAAGCTCCACCTATTATCATTTTTTGAAAGAGGATACAAGTAAGGCTTAAGGAACCGTCCGTCGCTCAGAACAGATAATGGAACTTAGTTTTTAATCAAACATTGCGTGAATATTATGAGAATGTTGCAATCTCTCATGAAACATCAGTTCACGCTCTCCACAGCAAAACGTGTGTTTGAAAGATGAAATCCGTACGCTAATTGAAGCAGCACGCACTATTTTATTTATACAAAAGACTTCCTTTATTTCTATGGGCCGAGAAGCGGTTGCCACAACCGTTAAAACCCAATAATCGTTCAACCATGAAAAACAGGATTCCCCTATTCGTCACGGTAAAACACCATACGAGCTTTTACACGACAAACCTCCCGATCTATCGTATCTTCATGTGTTTGGTGCACTCTGCTACCCAACGAATGATTGCGAGAATTTGGGCAAGTTACAACCGAAGGCTGACATTGGTAATTTTCATTGCTATCACCCACGAAGCAACGCAATTCTATTTACAACAAATGTACCAGACGAATATTGAAACCATTCATGTGACTTTGATGACTGACCGCGATGGCTTCTGACACAGCATTCAAGGACCCGCACTTTTCATGATATGAACTCCTGAATCAATCAGTTCAGGACTCGTGCCAAACCCCCTCCTTCACACAAATAGTAACCCCTTCGAGATCTGACTGGGATTTGTTGTTTCAACCAATGTTTTACGAGTCAATAATCCCCACCTTATGTTGATTTACAAGCGTCCAGAATTCTAACTCTTCTGCTCAACAAGATGTCATGATTTTATCTATGTTTGAACAATTAACTACCCAAGTGACGCTTGAGGGAGATGAGCCATCACCAAGTAACTCTCATACAACATAAGAAACTTAAACTCCTATTATTTCTCATGATGTTGAAGAAGACAATCATGATATTAAAGTCGCACATATGGGTAATGATCTGTACTTTGGTATTCCAATTCCATAAGTTACTTCTGATCAATCCTCATCATCAGATGTTATTCATACAATTGTGCCTCCCGATCACCAAGTTTCTGAACACAATAGCAAATGGACTAAGGATCACCCACTTGAGAATATAATCGGTGCTCTCGACAGACCAGTTTCCACACGACTACAACTCCATGAACAAGCCTTATTCTGCTACTATGATGCCTTTCTCACATCAGTTGAACCTAAGAACTACAAAGACGCATTAACTCAAGCATGTTGGATTAAAGCTATGCAAGAGGAACTTCATGAATTTGAACGTCTGGAAGTTTAGGAACTTGTTCCTCCTCCTGATAAAGCATTTGTCATCACTCTTTAGTGGATCTATAAGGTTAAG